>JAOVYU010000022.1:19266066-19283177 GCA_025674565.1 Synodontis membranacea
CTCCATAGACGAGCATTTCCAGTTGGACATTTCTGTGTGTGTGTGTGTGTGTGTGTGTGTGTGTGTGTGTGTGTGTGCGCGCGTGCGCGCTACATTACTATTCATGGGAATGAGATGACAGGTTGAGGAAGAGGCCTCTGATGGATGTGATGGAGCAAATCCTCCTCCATTCATCATCCTGTATTTTCACCTGCTAATGTTTGCAAGATGGACGCTCGATAGCAAGCTAATGGTGGCAAAGCAATTTCGAGGAGGGAATAAAACTGCACGTGTGGCGGGTTAAATTCTCATCTGTAATTAGTCATATCCCAATCATCATTTGTTAGAGCGAAACACGATGAAGTTATGGTTTTGTTTCCTCACAACTGAATAATATGAAAGTAACATTCTTTGTGACATTACATAGCCCAACTTCTAGTCTCCGTCTTCCACATTATCAGTAGCCTACCATTATCCGACTGTTTCTATGGTTACATCTCACGCACTGCTCATTACCATGCAAACACTACGTATAATAATGATAAAAAAAACTTCTTTATGCATAATGAAATTAGCTTAATTAAAATGTTTACTGCAGTAATACCAAACCGCTTTATTTGGTATGATGATGCGTAATATAAAGCACCCACCAGCCATGCAGCTATTTTCTGTAAACATTGTATTTTTGTAACAGTGATCCATTTACACCCACTTTCTTTTTTACAGTTAGTTCGCCTGATGTCAGTGTGACGATAGACTTTTTTGGGCGAATTTAGTCTCATCTGCTTGTGCAGTAATGTAATTTGACATGTTTTGATGCAGTTTGTTTTATTCCACAGAATAGCAGGTAGATACGCTGCGTCACATGCACAGCAGTTCCCAAAGGATGGAGACCCCTGGGAGTTTCATCTCTCCATCTCTCTCTCTCTCTCTCTCTCTCTCTCTCTCTCGAGATGTGAAACAGGCTGAGTCAATATCATACAGAAAAGCAGTGCATCTGGGAGGAGAGAATAATTTAGCTCAACATTTAATATACTACCTAGAGCTACAGCACTTAGAGTTTGTTGAGTTTCTTCAAAACGATTTCGTTTAGGATTTTCTAGCAGGGATGTGTACTTTTTAAAATTGTCCCAGTGCCAGTGTCTGAAATTGCACGGTGCCACTAATTGACATCCCTTACGCATGCTTGCTCATGTCGTCTTCAGATCAGATTTTCTTACGTTACTGCTAGGAACGTACTGCTAAGCAGTTATACGGTGTATCACAATATTCATCACAATATTCAGCACAACATTGTGAACTTTGACATATCCTCATTACCCCAGCAGTAATGTATAGCGTTTACCCTCGATAAAGGCTGTGTTTTTCAGGTGTCTTATAATAATCCATATTCTTATTTACTGTGTAAAAATAATGTTTTAAAGCTTCTTTTAGGTTTATCCTGTTATCTCGGACCATAGTTTTGATATCCCAAAAAAATATCACTCGCTTTCTGGTGAACATTTTCTAGCTCTATGTCAGGACCGTAAGTCACATGATTGGGGTGTCTTAGCAGCGAGTGGTCTCTCGGGCTTTTGCGTGATGTTTTAATGAGAGCTGGAAGCTCGCAAGGCGCTATGCCGAGCGCTCTGCTGCATTTCCTTAAACTGCCAAGTAAGAGGCCCATTAATAATGCAGCTCATTAATGTGTGTAATTAATCGGGAGTGGTGTAACGGGAAAAGCTGGAAGGGGAGGGCGCTAAGGGAGCCGGGCTGAACCCCGCTGAGAATGAGGGAGAGAGAGAGAGGCTGCATCGCGCCACACGCCGCCGACTAATGCATTATTTATCTATCCGCAAGAGAGAGAGAAAGCAGCTAAAATGAAAAGAGAGACCAAGAGAGAGACTCTTGCATGGGCCAAGTCACTGCTGGCATGCACTGAGATATTTGTAGGCAACGCAGCCAATCAGGAATGCAGCAGAGGCACAGTAGGTGGAGTGTGTGTGTGTGTGTGTGTGTGTGTGTGTGTGTGTTTGTGTGTGTGTGTGTGCATGCGTGTGCAATAATGAGTGTTGGAGACTGTGTTTTATTGTGCCTTCTTAGTGTTGCTTTGTAAAGGTCAGTGTCTTGGATGGCATATTCAGGCCCTTGTTCTTTTGGTTGACAAAACCTGACTGGTGAAAAAGGCTGACACACAACTCACACACTTCTGGCTCACACTCTTGTTTAGAGGACGTGCGAAATTCCTCAATCTGACATTTCTCTTGCTTTTTATTGAGCTGAACCTTTTGGAGTGATGTCAGATACATCAGCATCAGTAAGATTTAGCGAGGAGGAATCTGCTTTTCCAGTCGGCATGTGCCGTCCATCGGTCACACCGTATTTCTCGATACTGTTATCAAAGGCACTTTGAATTATCATCACCGTTTCCATCATTTTCGTGGTTAAATTTAGCTAACTAATGGATCCCTGTCAAGAGAGCGCACAGTGCCTAGAGGACGAGCCTCGTTAGCTTGCTGTTCCCCACAAAAGCTAAATCTACATAAAAAGCTTATGTTGTGCTGAAAAGCTAGGAAATGAGCAAACGTCACACGCACATAATCATTTTCAAGCAACACTGGGGTACCTTAAAATTTACCATGCAAAAATGTACATTCCCTCGGTTTTAGCAGATGCTCGCGCTGACATCGACACGGTAAATTACAAAGATGGATAGTTTTTTTGACCTATTCGTGGCACACACAAATGCAAAAAAATAAAACTAAGTCCCGGATTTTTTGCATTGTTGTGTGAAACGTATTGATTTACTTCGCTTAGTAGCTTGCAGTTACTCCACTGTACGATTTAAGATTTATGGTGTACTGAAAAAAACGAGTCGTAAAAAAACATCACCGATAAATAATTATTCCTCCAGCATGTGGCATAAAATGCTAATCCAGCACTGCAGAAACCCAGGGTGAATACAGATGTTTGCTCATCAGCTACTGCACAGCAAAATCCCCTCTAGGTGTTAGTGTTGAGTTTTAATACATGTCCTTTTGGACACAACTGAAGTCCACTTTAGGCACTTTGGATTTTGCTGTGCGTTGCCTGTTTATGTGTGAATGAAAATAGCGTGCATGCAAACAAGGGCACACAGGTGCAGAATAGCTAACAACACAGTGGATGCAAATCAGTTAATAACAAGTTAAGGGTCACTAGACTGGATGCAACGTTCAAAGTGCAAAGTCCACATTGTAGTTTAAACCTTGGCCTACTGTAAACCATGACTAAAATGTGACTATGACAAATTACATTGACCAGCCCAAGGTCTTTCTAAAAATTGCCCCGTCTCAAGGGATCTAGCTTCATCTGGCAACATGGAACAAGTCGCTGGCATGGTGTGAAGGCATCAGTGATGAGTTACTATAGTTCACTTTTTTTTTTCTTTGCAGAATTTTGCTGATTGTTTTTTTTCTCTTAAAATGGAAATAACATGATTCTTTCGGTCAAATTGTATGTGACGACTGTATTTGAATTGTATTGGCTAAAAAAATGAAAAATTAATTATAAGCTGTTGTCATCTGTAAGTATTTTCTGACTGAAAAATTGACAAGGCACATTAAAAACTGCACATGCACACTTGTGGGATCCCAAGACAACTGAAGTGCACTTGCGTGCATAATTAAGATTCGTGATGATTTATTACTTTTTTTTTTTTTTTTTTTTTAAGAAATAGGGTTTATTCACAAATCACTAGTGCAAAATTATATTGTAAATGGATGTGTTTCTTTTTGTAAAATGACATTATTTACAGCTTAGTCTCATCATTGATGTGCACTGCAGGCTGTGCTGCAGATAACACAGAACGCAGCAGATCGTCTGGAGTATATGTCGCCCCACCCCGCTCCACTGCTGCCACTCGCCGCTCCTCTGCTGCTCCAGATGTGCTGTAATTTACTGCGACTTGGCTAATCAGAGTAATTAAGGATTAATTACTGTTAATCACTTTTACATAAACTTGTTGGCGGTGAGAGAGAGCGACGCTCTATGAAATATGCCACACAAGCGCACACAGATGGAAAGAGGGCTGGGAGGGAAGGATTTTAGAGTGAAGGGGGGGTGGGTAGCTGGAAGCCTGGCATTTCTCCCTTTGCTAAATTTCCCAGGAGCTTCGTGCTCAGCCGATTCTGTTTCCGAAACGCCATAGCCCCTTTTCCACTGCAGGACCGAACGTCTCTGAGCGCAGGGAGTAACCGTTTGCTGTAGCATTTCCACATGGCTTACATGGACGTTTCCTCGGTGCACTCAGATAACCACGCTGAGTGCAAAACCATTTGGGTTGGACAGCTTAATGACGTAGCTACCGACTTCCTCTTTTAGCACACATTTTCAGCTCGCCTTGGAGAAAAACTCCAGAGATGGGTCATGATCAGAACAACAAAGGCTTGTTCTAATTAAAATGTAAAAAATAAATAAATAAATAAACAATTCTGTATCCCAGAAGGAGTGACGACTCCTGGATGCTTATTACATATGCAAGACCAGGAGAACTGATTTGCAGCAAAATAGACGTTAAAAAAGATTTTCTATAAACTAACGTATTAAATAAGCTGGGGTTATGCCCAGCGAATATCATCAGTGTAGCACGGCTTTGTGTTTATCGCAGCCAGCTTTCTTCAACTCTTTATGCTCTGTTGAGTACTATAACATATACCGTTATTTTCAACATGTGTAATATTGTAATTGTAGATGCTTTGAAATATCTTCAAGAAAAGAGGACAAGGACATTTAAAAAACAAAAAATAATACAATTTCAATGACAAATCAAAGTAAAATTATAATGATAGTGAAACGTAATGTACGGAATATAATGCCATGTATGCTGTGTGATACGGGGGGGTCCTGTGTTAGGATGAAACGTGTCTGGATGGAGTCGGGTGAGTGAGAGGGAGTCAGGTTTGGGCTCAGCCGACCTGTTCTGCTTTTGCCCTAACGCGCAGTGACGGGGAGGACGGCTGCAGTGTCAGTAGGGCTGTGTGTGAAGCGCTGTGTGAAGTGACCGTCCACCCCTGTCTTGTCTTGTGTGGGTGATGGTGTCTCCACCCCCCCCCCCCCACCGCCCCTGCTCTGTGTCCCGCTGTAGGAGACTGACATCCTCGCTACCTCCTCCCGAAGGGAAAAAGAGCCAGAGGGGAGCTTTTAATGACACACAGGCAGCCTTGCCCTCGGGGAGGAAGTGGACGCTTCTCTAATGCAGCTACGTTTATTGCACATCAGGCCGCGCACCAACATCCCGGCTGTTTATCCACTGTACAGACACATAAATATAAATACACGCTGTATACATGCGTGGCACATTGGACCTGCTCGTGCTCTGACTGGTCCTCATAAGACGTCAGCTGGAGTGTCGAGTGTTTAGCTAGGATTTAGGTTACACAGCTGAAGAAATGCAGCTTCATACAAAAATAATTATCCCTGTCAAGCCTACACTTAAACATAAATACATAAATAGTCCTTTGTTCGAAAGAAAAGCGTTCGATCCCAGCCGAGGATCTGTCACTTGAGCTCGAATGCCTGTTAGTGTGGGTAAAGCTCATTTTGTTCACTTTTTGGTTACACAGCTGAAGACATTTAGCTTTAAGCTAAGATAATTATGCCTGTCAAGCATCTAATTACATATAAATACACAAATAGTCATATTGAGCTATACGCTTTCGTTCGGCTCAGCCTTTTCAAACCCTTGGCATGTTGGAGTGTGTACGAGCCTCCAGGCTGGCAATTTGGAACACAGCCCTGATTAGCAGGAGCACGTAGGCAAGATCACGTAATATCAAAGAGCGAGGAGGAAGAGTCCTAGCCCGAGGCTGCATTATATTGTCCTTTTTGAAATGAGGAGCACCATTTTCTTAATGAATGGCTTTTACTCGGAGATTTTCTCTCACTCGCTTGCTCTTGCTGTCTCTCTCTCTCTCTCTCTCTCTCTCTCTCTCTCTCTCTCTCTCTCTCTCTCTCTTCATCCTCCAGCCGGGGCCGTGTCATTACCAGCCACCCTCGGGCCCGGCTGCCCTCTAATGATCGTAATTAGCATTATTAAAGCCGGATCGAGCACCCTAACAAAGGGATGCCTCCTTGCACCGGTCCACCGAGCTGTAAGCTCACGGACCTACACACTCCAGGGACAAACAATTTTGAGATAAGGAATAACGCGCACACACACACACACGCGTGCACAAACACAGAGCTTTAATCCAACGCTTGTCATCTCCGCTTCAGCCACTCGTAACACATCCACGCACACAGGGACTTATTCTTTTAATTGATTATTTAATTTGCAATTTTGTTCTGATTTAGTTGATTAATTACCCTGTATGATAGGAAAAACTAGCCATCCATTAAAGATTGTTTTTTTTTTTTTTTCTTTTTTCTTTTAAACATTTCCTCTCATTTTTATTGGCTGGTTTTTCATGCATATTATTAATGCATGACTTTTTTGTGTGCCTTTTTTTTTTTGGCTTCTGATCTGCCCTAAGCAGGCATCACAGCATGGCTGCATTAGCAGCTTAGTGGCACGAGGTGGCCTGGATTTAACAGTGCCGAGCCTGACGTCCCCCTCCCGGTGTGTGCGTGCGTGCGAGCGCCTTGGTTCCTTTTTCCGTCCCGCTACCCCCGCGCCCTGTATAATGAATTCTGCTGCTGTTGAATTAGCATGTAGCTGTCGCTTCGACTCTGCTGCTCGAGTCGTGACAGGACCACCACCACCACTCTCGCTCACAGTCGACCCTCCCTGATTTATCAACCGCCGGGCGCCGCAGCCGAGCGCCACAGCCTACTGAATCAGCGGCGTGCAAAAGAAAAAAGAAAAAAAAAACGCGCGAGCCGAGCTGTCGGCATAAATCAGAGCGCACCAGAAAGGGTTAATTATGCAAATGGGACGCGACTCCAATCCAGCGCTCCCCGCGTCTCTGTTGTTTTTTTGATTCAGGCTATGAAAAGATGTTCCATTCTAATGATTTATTATTGGAAGGAGGGAAAAAAAATGCATTTTGTTTCCTGTTCTCAGTGGTTGGTGCTTCAGGTGGAACATAATGGAGTCAGTCGAGTTTTTCTCCCACTTGAGAATAAGAGAATTTGCACATTAGATCCATTGACTATAAATATATGCCCTGGTGTGAGCAATGTGGCAAAAATATTATATTATGTAGCTGTTTTATGTACGGATTGCACAGATACAACACACCAGTGAAACAACAGTGTTTTGTAATGAATAAATAAATTAAAAAAAGGAAAAAAAAAACATTCTGAATAGCTAGGATTTAAGTATGGTTTTAAATATAGTGCTGATCAAATGTGACACTTTTTAACCATTAAGCGGCATTTAAAAAAAAATAGTATGTCAAGGTGGTAACTCTTGATGGGATGGGAATTCTGCGTAGACCTCTCGGTTCACAATCGCTTGAGATATTTCATGCAAAACATTCCACACTGGAATCTTTTTAAAGACGAATTCGGCTTTAAATAAAGGAGATTCAGCGGTCTTCAAACAAGACCGAAGTATTTATTAATTAATTGTTTCATTAATTTTAATTCATTTAATGCCGACAATCCTGTTAAAGTAGCGCTTTGAGTCATTTCGATCACGATGCCATGTTGCGGTGTCGCCCAAATCTAGTATGCACTACAGATTTATAGAGCTGTTTTGAGCATTTTCCAGGTGACATGTCGTCTCGGTGGCCTGAAACAAATTCCAGTACAAAATTTGAATAGGCAGGTTGCATATTTGCATTTTGAGCCATTGTGGTCTGTGTAATTGCTGACTTGCTGGTGTGTGTCACTCACTATCCACTCTACTACCAAAATGCAAAACTGTGTATGCGTGCGCGTATGTGTGTGTGTGTGTGTGTTGTGTGTGCGTCCACATGCGTCACATCTGCCTAAAAGTGACAGCGCAGCCCAACATTCATTCATTAAACATCAGCATCTCCCATCGCTGCATTGCTATGTCAACATGAGCTGCGAGCTTCGGAGCGGATTACGTTCCGTTGCGGCTTTTGACAGACTGGTGTTACCCAGCACTAATCTGATGGGAAGAGATGTATGGGGAGGTGAATACGTTGTGTTGTGACTGTCTCTTGCTGTTATTATAGCGTCATTCAGAACTCGGGATGAGATTTGGGCGCCACGGGCTAGAGACGAAGCCGAGCAAACTGTCTCTTTGCTTATCGATTGAGTTCTTTTATCACTGGTAGAACACATTTTTTTGGGGGGGGGGGGGATCCTGTTTGTGCTTTATGGGTTATGGTTTTATATTTAAGCCTGGGATAATGTGATAAATTCAAGGCACCATGATTATACAAACAAATATGTATGAAATTATTCAGTGCAACACAATAATAAAACATAATAATAACTTTCCAAACAGCACAAGCTGAATACCATATGGCACTGTGGCAGCAGTGTGTTATTGTAACCTAAACTTATAATGAGGTTTATTTTTCTTTTCTTTTTTTTTTTTATTTCACTTGGCTATCAAAAGCTACAATCTTTGGGAAATATATATATTTTTTTCTTCATCCTGAATTTTGTAATTTTGGAATGGCACAGGAGCTCACAGGAAGTGAAATCGATACTGTTCACAGAATCACATGAAACGAAGAGCAGAAATCACTGAATTACTGCTGTAACTTTCCGGAAATAAATGGTACACCAACGTGCAGTGAAGTCATTGATTATTTTATCTAAGCAGACAGAGCTGAGGAAGTGCTTCTTATATTTTGGAGTGACCTATACTCCAGAAAACACATACCTATTTAGCCACATTTTTATACGCAATACCTATTTTTAAATTTTTTTTTTTTGGCCTTTTTTTCCATTTCCATCTAGTATCTTTCCCATTAGGTCAGCTTTAAAACAAGTGCCTTGCATTATACGCCGCCATATTCTACTGGTAATACTAATTAAGCTTTTTTGAGACGATGTGCTGTCAGTGTTATGAGGCTACGTGATATGCGGTTGGATGCCAAAACCATGCATTTGCATTTTGGCCTCCCTCTCCTCCTCTTGTTTCAATCGTATAAGGGACATTAGTGGCCTTTGCTTCTCGTGCTTGTTCAATTAAGCCTCGCCACGAAAGGAACGTTAAGCCACAGCGATGGCCAGCCCCATTTATAGCACTTCAGTTAATATTTCAGTATCCCACGGAGCCCCGGCACAAGGCAGGCAGCCATGTTGAATGTTTAGTTAATGGAAAACACAGACGACTGGGAGCACTGCACATTCAGCAGTGCACAGTAACACAGCAGGGAGGGGAAAAAAAGTAGGCAGGGTTTTAAAAAGCAGTCATCTCGGGAAAAGGTGCATAAATTTCTGCTCCGGCCTTCCATTCCTCACGGGTTCCTCAGAAAAACCCTCAGCTTTTCGGAGAAACGAAATGAATCGCCTTCCGATAAATGAGCAGACGGCAAAGAGAAATCCATCGTGCGCTAAGCCTGTGGCTCGGGTTTTTATTAAATATTGATTTGATTTGTAAAAGGCCAGATGTGCAGAGGTTGAACAAATGTCACAGACTCCCATTTTATTTAATCTTTTTTTTTTTTTTTTTTTTTTTTGGATTATCAGCTTTACAAAGTAAAAACTAACAATAGTTTTGGCCTTTTGTACAGCCATGTCTGGCTTAGTAAACCCAAATCCAGTAATATACGTTTGAGATATCCGCAGTGCAGTGCAGTGCAGTTAGTCTTCTACACCGTGAATAGACATGCTGATATTACTTTTCCTTATCGTGATAATGAGTCTAGTGTTGTATACTAGCCAAGGTTTGTTTTATGCATGTTCTCATTGGGCGGTGTTTTAGTGATCAGACATGTCTCGTTTGGGAGCTCATGTTTTTCCACGTTCTTCAGAGCACCTCCTCCTTGTCCTCCTCCAACTGTCCTAATGCTCAAATCCCTGCATGTCTAGTACAGGGATAGTGCTGATATTTTAAAATGTCTACAGTAACAACATGGTAGGTATTTCATTCGGCTCTGGTGGGTTGCGCAACAGCCAATTAATGAGTCTTATTCGGAAATGTGAAAACCAGAATTGTTTGGCCCCTGGTGGGGGTAAATGAATCAAAATGTTTTCCAACTGACAGGATAATATAGTGTACTTGCAAGTTCAAGGCCGTAATGACCTGCCGAAGGAGTTAAAAGTGCTTTTTATCCAAGACAAGAAACTAGCCAGTAATTATAAATAAACAGATAGCTGTTTGGGTTCATTCGCGGTCAAAACACTGAACAATAAGGACAGATACTTTTTTACTCAAAATATCTGATAAAAGCACACATTAGTTCGACTCCATTTTTGATAAGGACTCGCCCTCAGTGTGTTTCTCAAGATTTAATAAAATGAAATACTTATATTTGTTAGAGATGAGGTCAGAAGAGATCGGGACTGAGAGAGAGAGTGAGAGAGAGAGAGAGAGAGAGAGAGAGAGCGCTCAGCAAGCTCACATATCAGCTTGTTTCAGACTGCTGTGTTGTTCTGGTGAAGAGAAAGTATGGAGCCAAGGCTGGAAAACATTAGGAGGAATCAATTAGGCTGCCATTAAGAAGTAAAGTGGCCCTCACTGAATCGTGTAATTATGACCTTCAGCAAAGCCACAGTTATGGAAGCACAATACCCTCCATCTCTCTTGTGCGCTCTCTCGGTCTCATTTAGCCTTAATTGTATTTATTTAGGATAATATATTGTATGCTTTTAATGACATGCTTTAGGTTAAGCAAGAGATAAATCATCATTTGTCTTGCTTAGACATGGCTGGGAGATTACAAGTATAGACAGTTGTACAGCATATGGCAAATGCAATAGAGAATTCACTGAATATGTTTTTTATGAATCTTCGTAATCGTAATTATATCACTTTCGACTAACGCAATATCGTTCTCTACAGAGAGCACCTAAAGTGCCAGATATCGTCCAACTAACACTGGATCTAGGGATATAATAGCATCACTAATATAATATAGCTTCATAATATTAATGGAGTACAGAGTTTGTCCTTATAAATATATTCTGTACATCGTACTCTGTCTGAAAAAAAATCTAATAAACTCTGAAATCGAGGCTCGAGGCTTACCTGCTTCTCTGAAAGGTATATCTTCTGTACCTTTAGGATGTGTCTTTCACCTAGTAGGAGGACTCTTATTCATAATCTTTGTACCGCAGATGCAAGAACGAAACAGAGTCGTTCCATCTAATGTGTCGTTACAGCATAGAAAAAAATACGGTGTGCTTGTAAATCAACCCATTTTCTTTTCAAACTCACACTTGCACTACAATAAACAATAGAAACCCTAGGCCTACATGTTTAAAAGAATTCCCACTACAGCCTGAATGAGCGAGGTCAGTTGAACATGACGTAAAAGCTGGTGGATGAATGGTGGCCGTGGCTCACAGATGCTCTCCAGCTGCACTCTGGTTTTTCTTGGCTGTGCCGTTGCTTTGGAATCACGTACAAACAGCAGAGCTGCTTAGAGACGCGCTCTCACTGGCAAAGGCAGATACAGCCATGTGGAGCGCTTTTAAACCCAACTCAGTTCTGATTCCTCGCCCGGCTGGGTTTAGTTTTCAAACTATGTAACCCTTGTGAATCTCTTGTGTGTGTGTGTGTGTGTGTGTGTGTGTGTGTGTGTGTGTGTGTGTGTGTTTTTTTTTTTTTTTTTCTCGACCATGTCTGAAACATGGTTTTATATGACATCATAAATTCTACATCTTTCCAGGAGGATTCACTTCCAACAGACATTACAGCTTCTTTGATTCTTCCTTTTGAACCTGTCCTGTATGTTTTTTGTTGTTGTTTTTTTCCTTCTCCATAACGAGTGTATTGGGTTGCACTGTGCATTTTCTGGCCTGCACTGACCCAAACAGCTTTACTCTTTAAGAGGCCGATGGTGGACGGGCCTCCAGCCAAGTAAAATAAACACGGGAGACTTGGCAGATGCGGGCTGAGCGCTGTATGAATGAGGGGAATTTTTATGTTCCATTTTCACTCGACAGTCTAGACGGTTTATACCGTTTGGGAAGAATTCTCTCGGCTTTGGATTTCAGCTAAACGCTGCCCTGCAATGCTCTGGCTGACATGATGTAAAGCCTGAGATGTTTGCTCTGTAATTCAGCTTGCATCAGACTTGCATCACACTTAAAGGGCTAAGAGTGCAGGGTTTAAGAAGCGCAGGTCAGTTTAATTGGCAGCACAAGCCGTAATGCATTCTTTTATAATTACGTTTGAACGAATGCATGACTACGGCATAATGATACTCTGGAGCTCACATATAAAAAAAAAATAAAAAAAAGTGCCACATTTGTGTTGTGTTAGAGCCATTTAAAAAAACGGCCGTGCCGTTTTATTATTTTCTCCAGTCTCTTTTGGAGTGTGCCGAGTGACATCATAAGCTTGAATAATTAGTCATGTTTTCTTGTTCATGTCTTTGTTGAGTTATTTGGAACAAAATTATCACCGAATCCTTGCAACGATATTGCGACAGATTTAACAGAAACTAGACGGGTGCATGTTATGCCTATAGTCCAGAGAATACTGTATTTCATTACGTCATCGTGATTTAAGCACACGTCGTTTCATGCTCTGCGTATAGCTGAGGAGGAACATCCTGCTCTTGGACAGGATCTCTAAAACATTACGGGGTATTTCTAATAGTTGTGACATTATCTTCTTTATTGGTCAGCAGCTCCGCCAAAGCACGGTTTATGGGTTTGTGTTACATTGTACCATGATCCCTGCTTCCTTTCCCCCCAAAACATGGCTCTGTCCCAATTGCCTTATCAGGTCAGATTTAGTTTCAGGCTCTAATAAAACAGGATGGCCATGCAGCTCCTCTCTCCCATGAGGCTGAGCAACATGGCGCAACTCAATCGACCCCATGCTGTGTGCGAGGCATGACCTCCTGACCTCTCCCACTCGCCAGCAGTCTCTAAATTTGCATGAGTACACTTAAGAGCAAGGGGGTGGGAAGATCAGTCCCTCATATCAACCCCCACCTCCCGGAGTACAGCAGGAGTCTTTCTCACTGAGCTTGACCCCACGCGACGCCGTCCGATCCCCGCACCGCAGTCTGGAGTTAATGCACCGAGTGCTCGCTTTGTCTCTGTGTTAATGAAGTGCCCTTCTCTCACTCTACCTCTTTCACTTCTGCACAATGGCATGCATAATCAGCATTAACGCTCAAGTGCTGCACTTGACTCTGGAGTCTCAAATCCATGTTTTGGCGAGGTGTCAAACCTCGTGAGGAAATGATCGTCAACCTTTGACTCGCCTTCGGCTAATTCAGAAAGAGTACCCTTTCCCCATCCATTCATTCATTCATTAGAACCTATGAAGAAAGTGTTTCTAGATCAAAGGGATGAGTGAAAAAGAGTGGCTGGTAATTATTCTGTGTGTTGAAGATGGCAACTAGCTCAGCCTTTTTGTGGGTGTATGTGCAATAAAGAAAGGCAGGTAAAAAGAGAGAGCGATGAGAGCCCTCTAGTGGATTAGAGTAAAAATACAGGGAGGTTCCTCAATTTGGCACCACATTCCATAATGCTCTTAATACACCCTTGGCAATTTCCCATCGTAACATGGAAGTGAGTGTCGACGGCATAACACAAGTGCCCCTTTTAAACATAAGGGAATTGTGTCGTGGTGTTTTTAACAGGAACGTACTTGACCTCAGCAGCAACAATGAAGCGAAGGAGATTTATGGCCTTAGACAGGGATTGGATGAGGGCAAGTCTATGAGGGCATGTTAAAAGCAGTAGATTTTCATTCATTTCGCTTTGTCAGGCAATGTGAAGTTTATGAGTGAAACGAAGTGCACTTTTATTTCATCGCTCTAAAACACTGCAAATCTGACTGTAGCCTTTTTTTTTTTTTTTTTTTTTTTTTTTTTGGGCCCAGTGAATGTATCTCTCATACACAGAAATTAATTGTGAATCAATGAGGCTTGAGCTGCGTTGCCAGCTCTAATCCTGTCCATTCAGCATGTACTACATTCAGTATTCAGCTTTTTACAATCTTCCTCTGCTTGCTTCCTTACAGTGCTGAGTATCCGTGGTGCCCAGGAAGAGGAGCCTGCCGATCCCCAGCTCATGAGACTGGACAACATGCTGCTGGCTGAAGGCGTGTCGGGGCCAGAGAAAGGGGGCGGGTCAGCCGCGGCTGCAGCCGCTGCAGCAGCTTCGGGAGGAGTCGGAGCCGATAACTCTGCTGAACACTCCGACTACAGAGCCAAGCTCTCCCAGATCCGCCAGATTTACCACACCGAACTGGAGAAATATGAACAGGTAAGCGACTTTCAGAAACGTTATCATGTATCTCCATGATCTCCTGTAGTACATCCTGAAAAGACCTCCCACCAAACAGTCATGGGTTATGTTCAAAACACTGTACTGCTGTACTTAGTAGCATTGCTCAGAATAGTAGATGAGTAATAAATGATCACTCCACCATTAGTACAGTACATATTAGTACACTAATAGTAATCCATAGGTAGCACGGACACGACACTACTGAAACAGTCCCAAATGTTTATCACAGTTCTGTATAGAAACTCTTACACCTCAGCCAAGCAAAAACACCTTTTTTTTGTGCTTAGTCATTAAAAAAGAACAGTAATGCATAAAAAATGTATCTCCGTTCAGATTTAAGTAAGCACAGATTCAAATAAATACAGGTAGGTGGAAAACACACTACAAAGTTTCTCGTTTCCGTTCAACTCAATTCGATTTTAAAGAAAGATAATTGGGTTTAAGACAACAGTTACATGTTTAAGAAAGAGTACGCATTGAAATGTGAATATGAGTAATAAACAAATAAAACAGAAGCAGTTAAACAAGCAGTAAAACAGTTAAATGGTTCAATTTTCAAGAAAGTGGTTTAAAGTTATAGGCTTAAATAAATCATTACACCATGTGATACGTGACAGTAAAACATGAACAATGGCTCAATAGGATAATAAACGTTAAAATAAAAGTGATACAATGGTCAATAAAGCATCAGTGCAAACAGACAGAAAGAGAGTTATTCGAAACTATAAATCATGCCGGTTTATTACATCAACCTACACTGCACCTACACATCAGCATTGAAAAAAGAAAAAAAAAAATCTGTGTACTGCCCATTTTATTAGACACATCTTTGTTGCACCTGTTTATGTGTACAGTTAGAGGCTACCTCTCATCTCCTTCTATGCACAGTGAGTGGAAATCACCAGTCCGTCTTAGGTAAGGGTTTCTGACTACTGTAGCTTGTGGATATTTGGTCTGTGGAGTGTTTCTGAGCCCAGTAATGCTGCTGTGCCTGATACACTCATACCAGCACCACACACATTACCATATCAGTGTCGCTGATGCCGAGAATGACTAATCACCCAAATGACATGTTTGGTACATAGGGGGACTGACATATTGTAAATATCAACAGATAGGCTACAGGCAATAATTGTACAAATACAAAGTGCACCTGATAGTTCATCAGACCTGGAAAACTAACCCTCGCTGTAGCAGTTTGGAAGTGCATATGGAAAACTGTCCCGTCATCAGTGTATGAAGGAGCAGAATGTTAGTAGCAGTCTGCTAAGCTCTGTTCAGATTGCTAATTACTGACGTGGGTTTTGTTGCTGAGCCGTGTAGATTATCTTGTTGAAAAATGGGTCTTTCCATTATTCAAGACGCCTATAACATTGTTTCTCTCTCTCACACACACACACATACAAACACATTTTACAAGCCTATTGTCAGTTTCCATCAGACAAAGTACACTCTTCTATCTCAGCCTTCACTGCAGTAGACTTGCTCCCTAACTGTCTCGCTGTCCAAAAGTGTGGTCACGGAGCTGCATAACTGTCTCACTCTCCACACTAAAGTTTCACACATGAGTGTTTCACTCGTTCGGGACAGTAAGAGGAGCTGACTCATTTTGAGAGCACTAGAGGTCTCGCTCTCTATCAGGACAGTACAGAAGTTGGTTCATGTTATCAGTATCCATAGAGAAGCTGTCTCACTCTGTCATCCCAGTAAAGGAGCTGTCTGTCTGTATGAGTGGCGCAGAAGATATGTCATACTCTTAGTGTTACAGTAGAGAAGTCATCTCACACTATTCAGACAGTAAAAGAAGCTGTCTTACTCGCAACAGAGGAACTCCACTGTGATGGACTGGACAGCAAAGGAAGGTCTGTCTTGCTAAAGTGCATGCTGGGAAGAGGCCAAGCGTCCATTCAGAGGAGGGCATTCAAATCTGTCACACACTGGGGTGGCAAACGGTCTTCCTAAACATACACATAAACACAAACCCAATGTCCCAAATTCTGCGCTGTCTTCTCACACTCACTTTGTGTTGCTCTCTGCTCACTCTATGAACCCGCAGCGCTCTTGTGCCAGTAAAGCTATTCTGAAATTGATCCGGCAACACAGCAAGTGGATTAAGTACTTCAGTCACTCTGGTTCGGTTTGCCAGATGGCTTTATGGTGGGCAACCTGTAGATGTGAGACAATACAGGAAGTGAATTAGACGAATAAGCTTTTTTTTTTTTAAACTTAATTTTCTCCTCAATTTGGTCATTTGCCAATTCCCACCCACTAGTGCTGCCCATCACTCAACATTCAAACACACGCATACAAAGAGAGAGAGGGAGAGAGAGAGAGAGAAACACATTTTGTAGGTTCTGTAGCTCAGAATCATGACCTTTAGCTCCCTACAGTGTGTGGTTTTTTTTCTCGAAATATCATTATATTAATTAGATCACTGAATACAGTTTATCTAGAATTCTCTGAATTCTGATTCTGTTAAGTCCAATACCAGATATCGGTCAGCCAATGCATCAGTCGAGCCTTATGACGCAGTGACGTGGTACAGCTGTGGTATATTCATACGGGGTAAACTAATATAGTATCCTGTGTTATATTTCTGCATTTTATGCATGTTGAATCAAATAAATCAACTCTCAAAGCTCAGTTTATATTAATCAAGTGCAGTCAACGCTCGTTTATCGCGGTTAATCCTTTCCAGACTCCACCGCGATAAGTGAATTTCCGCAAAGTAGCATTCTTTATTTATATATCGAATATTTTCATAGTTCAAGCATAGAAAACCTGTTTATGACCTTCTAAATATGGTTTTTAACATTATTAGAGCCCTC
>JAOVYU010000022.1:19344389-19355457 GCA_025674565.1 Synodontis membranacea
CAATTGAGCCCTCTGTAGGCTGAAAACTTTTATTTCCATTAAAAGACTTGGCATCCTTTTGTTCCTAAGACATTGCCCTGTCGTTATTTGTATAGATATCCAACTTCATATTGAGATCTGATGTATTTAATGTGTTTCTTTGAAGTGTTCCTTTAATTTTTGTGAGCAGTGTGTATATATATATATATATATATATAGTGTGAATGTTTGGCAATTTGGGATGACAAATGCTCACAGTAAGGTTCAGTAGTAAAACTCATTTGGTGTCAGTTTGTTAATGGTGATGGAAACCGTGGTTTGGTGCAGCTTGTGCTAATATACAGTAATTAGTCTTTGCTGCTAGTGCAGTGTTGGTACATGAGGATAGTTTGTAGTAGGATAGAACGACCTGTAGTGAGCTTGCTTGCATGCTTTTTTTTAAGTGATTTACTGCCTGAGCTGGTGGCGAATGGGGAGTGTTTTTATGATTTGTCTCTGATTAGGTTCTAAGTGATGAACGGGAGGAACTGAGGGCTACACTGGATGCTCAGGATCAATTCGTGAGGAGCTCGGAGCTGCAGCAACAGCAACTGCGCAATGAGATGGCTTGCCTTAACCAGACATTGCAGGCCAAGGAGCATGTCATCAGGTACACCTCTACTGTATTTGAAGGAATACACCCAGTATTTTTTTTACCTAATCTCTGCTACTTATGTGCCAGCAGCCTATCATAGTTTGAAAGTAACCCAAACAACCAGAGATGCATCCTTTATAATACCGTCCCCTTTAGCCATTTATAGGGCAAGAAACCATATATGGTAACTACATGGACATCTAAAATGGTCATTATATTATGCTTGATCTGCATGTATGTGTGTATCTATATACTGATCAAACATAACATTATGACCACCTGCCTAATATTGTGTTGGTCCCCCTTTGCTGCCAAAACAGCCCTGACCCGTCGAGGCATGGACTCCACTAGACCCCTGAAGTTGTGCTAAGGTATCTGGCACCAAGATGTTAGCAGGTGGTCCCTTAAGTCCCTTAGGGTGGGACCTCCATCGACCGGACTTGTTTGTACAGCACATCCTACAGAAGCTCGATTGGATTAAGATCTGGGGAGTTTGGAGGACAAGTCCACACCTCAAACTCGTTGTTGTGCTCCCCTAACCATTCCTGAACCATTTTTGCTTTGTGGCAGGGAGCATTATCCTGCTGAAAGAGGCCACAGCCATCAGGGAATACTGTTTCCATGTAAGTGGAAGAAGTGGTCTGCAACAATGCTTAGGTAGGTGGTACGTGTCAAAGTAACATCCAAATGGATGGCAGGACCCAAGGTTTCCCAGCAGAACATTGCCCAAAGCATCAGCCTTCGCTCCCCACGTACATCAATGAGCCTTGGCTGCCCATGTCCCTGTCGCCCATTCACCACTGTTCCTTTCTCGGACCACATTTGACAAGAGTTTTGGAGATGCTCTGACCCAGTCGTCTAGCCATCACAATTTGGCCCTTGTCAAACTCGCACAAATCATTATGCTTGCCCATTTTTCTTACTTCTAACACATCAACTTTGAGGACATAATGTTCACTTGCTATATAATATATTCCACACACACACATGCGTGTGCACTTTCTGGAAAAATTCTGGACTGGCGAATTATTGACCTTGATTTGCAAAAAAAAATAAAAAATAAATAAAAACTTTGATCCTGAAATAAGACTCTAAGGTTGACATTTTTTAATTTCCAAGTATTTCAATTAGTACCCTAAAAGGTTAAGCTTACTGAGAAAGCAACTATGAGATAATATCCAATAGACCAATTATATTTGTCCTTTTTTAACTACAGATCTCTGGAAGAGTGTCTGTCTGCCCGGAGTTCACCAGGCCTGGCGTCTCTCAGACCGGAACTGGAGAAAGTCATCAACAAGCTTCACTGTTCCCAAACCTGTGAGGCACACCTGAAAGCCGAGGTCACCCGACTACGAGAAAAGCAAGTTGTTTGAATTTTTCTAATCAGTAGCATTCTTTGTGAATGTTGTGCCAGTTGAGAGGTGGCCATGTTGCTAGTTCGTGCTTTTTGACAGGCTTGAAAGCATGCGGAGACAGAAAGCAGAAGCGAGTAAAAGAGAACAGGAATGGAGAAGGCTGGAAGAGGAGCATTCTCACTCTGTGACTGAAGTCAAGCGGGTGATTAAGAAGAGTGCAACACTGGATATTTAACAATAGAGCTAATGTTATGTTATGTTGAATGTCATGCAGAACTTTTTGTCTGCATGGTTGTGTAGCTACGTGGGGAGCTTCAGCAGGCCGAGCAGACCCGTTGTGCCGAGGTAGAGGCAATGAGGAAAAAGGTGTCCCAGCTCACAGGTGAACTACACCAGCGCGACATCACCATTGCCACACTTACAGGCTCCGCCTCCAGTGTAGAGCGCCAGTTGCGGGCCGAGGTGGAGCGGGCAGAGCGCCGAGCGGCAGAACTCAAGGTACAGTCCTTTAGACAAAGAAGCTCTGGTTAAAGTTATCAAAAAAAGTGCTGTCTTTACTTTACTGAGAAGCATTCAATGCCAAATTGCAGATGACACAAGTACAGTTGGAAACTCTAAAGCTGGAAAATCAGCACTTGAATGATCTGCTGGAGAGGGTTGAGTCACGGTCCCCGAAGGTGCATACAACCATGAAAAAAATGAATAGTTTATGTTGATGCATCTTATATTGGACATTTTTCTGTAAAGTTTGTTTATCTTCATGCTCTCTCTCTCTCTCTCTCTCTCTCTCTCTCTCTCTCTTGCGCGCGTGCGCACACACACATGCGCACTCTCGCATACTCTCAGAGGACAGAAGGGGAGCTGGTGAGTTTGAGGGACAGCTACGTATCCTCTATGAACTGTCTGGAACAAGAGAATCAGCAGCTAAGGCAGGATCTGGCAGAGGTTCGTGCCCGTATGGAGGCCACCAACCAGACCTGGCAGGACAAGTACGAGAGAGCACTGCTGCTGAGCCAGGGCAAGAATATGCACACCCATGAAAGGTACTTGACACAAACCAATGTGTGCATGTGTGTATGTGCGTGTAGGTATAACATTGATTAATCCAGAAAATACAATATTAGAAGCAGCTTTGAGATCAGTTATGTTTCTTGTAATTCCGATACAAACCAGAAGAGGGTAGAATGACAGTCCTTGTCCTCAGTCCTCAGGGCTAATCTGTTATTTCTAGTTTTATGAGAAACCTTGTCTACTCAAATGGGGAAAGACCTATTAACTTCAAACAGATAGTCACTGTAGTTTAAATCACTGTTAAATCCCTTACAAGACGTTAAATATTCAGTAATTTGTGGTCTTTAGCAGGACGGTTGGGAATTTTATGTTACAGATATTATATACTATTGAATAAGGAGCTTTCACAAATGCTTTTGTTTAGATTATGCACTAAATATATTCCCTGCTTTATCGTATTTAAATCTAATTGTCCAGTAATATTTGAAGAAAACGCTTGTTGAAAGGTCTGTTTAACATTAGATGTGCCCTAATTCTGTTTTTACATCAGTGGCTCTTTACCAACTACACCTTTATCAACAAGGTATGCTGGCTCATGTACTACATGGCGTAGTTAGAGAACAATAATTAACGGCAGTCTGCGCTGCACTTCTGAAAGTGTTTTATTCCTCTTCTACCAAAGCAACGTGCCACCAATAACATTGTTTATTGATTAAAGAATGACATGGTTTATTGTTTGGCTTGCATTGTGTAGCATGCCGCAAAAGGTAAATGTGATCATTTATTTTGTTATAAGAAAAGTCCCTCACAAGTTTCTCTTTTTCTTTCCCTTGAAAGTAATAAGACAAAATAAGGAGCTTTCCTTACTGACTCCAGTGCTAATACCAGAGACTTCTTATATGATAAATAAACCTCTCCTTACAGAAAACTTCACTATATCGATAGTGAATAATAAAAAATAAAAAAAAATGTATATTTCTGATGTCAGTGCAGTAATTTTCAGTACCCTCTGCTGTGGCCTGCTTCCTTCCCTAACATCCCTACTTTCTCTCACCATAAATACGAGACCAAAATACAATAGTCTCATCGGTTCAACTTCAGACAGTAATGTTGTACTTATTGAATCGCTGCAGCGACTATTGCAGCTTATGATATAAGAGTGTATTAGTGTGTATTAGTGTCACTTCCTACAGCTGTTCTGTGTTACAGGTGTGAAGAGGAGCTGAAGGCCATGAAGAGTCACTTGCAGGAAAGCTCCTCGCAGTATGAGCTTCAGATCCAGACACTCCTTAAACAGTTGGAGGACCTGTCGTCCTCCTCCTCCCCACATCGACCCGATGGCCAGTCACAGGAGAGCAGACCTGGTGTCTCGCCAACACCCTCCACCTCTTCTTCTAGATCCGCATCTTCCTCGACCAGTAAATCCCGAAAGATAGTGGCCCTGCTGAGTGCTGCATCTGAAGAGGAGAGAGTACAGGGCTCGGGTTCTGCTGGAGAGCCACCGCCTTTGGTACATCTCAGACACCGATGCTGTGCTGAAGAGATAAAACATGCATATAAACTGTATCTCACGTGTGTGTGAGTGAGAAAGATTTGGTAAATCTCTTTCTCTCTCTCTCTCTCTCTCTCTCTCTCTCTCTCTCTCTCTCTCTCTCTTGTGTTCAGGAGCATTCTTCAGGTTCTCCAGCAGGCTCTGTGACTTCTCGTTTTGTGGAAGAAGAGACACAGCGTTCTCAGGAACTGCTGCAGCGACTGGACTTCCACATCAACAGCATGAAGCAAGAGAATGCGAAGACTGTCCGCAAGTACCTAGCCAAAGAAAGCAGCCCCCGCAACTCGCACTGACCCCACACACACACACACACACACACACACACAGAAGGTGCCTTTTTAGATTTGGCTAAGGAAGTTTCTTTGTATTCAGTGGCATGGAGGTGAAAGTCAGTGTCAGTAAATATGATTTTTTGCCAAAAAAGAAAAATAGCCAAACCAATTGAGACCGCATTTTGTCTGCTGGATGTTTGGTAACGTGTGCAGTCACACACAGCACTGAAGCTTGCAATACCTCTGTAGCTATTGCACTAGTAAATGACCTGGACATGGACCTCCACTATGACCTTTAACCTCTGACCACTGATTTACCAGGTTTCGTGTCCTGACTGTAGTCTTTCCTTTAATTATGCAGCACTTTAGAATGTTGTTTTTCCATGCCTTTGCCCTTTTTTGTCTTTTGTGTGTGCTCTCTCTCTCTCTGTCTCTCTCTCTGTCTCTCTCTCTGTCTCTCTCGCTGTGTGTTTGTTTGATACAGTCTGTATTTATGTGTACGATCAACACTTTTCTGAAACGTTTTTTAAATTTTCTGATTTAGTGAAAAGCCTGTAGGAGTGACTGAATTAAATGAGCTTGTCTTGACAGTGTGTTTATAGGAGTGGATGTGTTTGTCAGTGATTCAGCCTTCATGTCACCGTGTGCTATTGGGAGAAACGCGGTTTGCACATGAACTATTACGTGTTTTCTCAAGGGCTGCATCAATGGGCAGTGCTGTAAAGCAAACGTCCAGCTGATGTCACATACACACACATTCACACGATGCTGCCTCTCTCATTCTGAGCAACACAGGATATTGAGCAAAGATCATTTACGCTTGTAACTGTTGTTCATTGTGCATGTGGGTTAGTAGTGGTCCAGCATCAATGAAGAAAAATTAAAAAAAATGGCAAAATAAAAGATTTTTTTGATAGAAGATGCTCAATATGTTCTCTTTGACTTTGATCTCTTACAAGTAGGTATTATTTGAACCTTTCCTTCCTTGCCCAGGTACAGTATCTAAAAATATGTCTCTAAAAATAAAAAAATATACATTAACCCTGTGATGCTCAGACACCCTGCAGATATAACAACTCATTTTTGGGTTACACCATTAGAGGTCAGCTGGCTACTAAAAATAAAAGTCTGCAGTAGTAATTACAATAACTCAAACATTTTGTCCTTGGGAAAAGTACAACAGTCAGGACAAAGTATGTTGGGAAAATAAATAAATCTTTCAAAAGCATTTAAAGGTGTACCGCTGGCCAAAACAACAACATAAAAAGGACTCTACTTGCAAAAGTACAAAGTACATGTCATTTCTTTCTGAATCTGGAATTATGGAAACACTATGAAAATTCTTGGAAAAATTAAGATACTAAAGTATTAAGTTAGTTACAATAGTTAGTTAGACATTTTTACTAATACAGATTTTTTTTTTCCTTTTTATGGTGTACATGACCTTTAAAAATATAAATGAAGAAAAGAGGAATGCTTTTGGGATCATCGAAATCCATCAAGAGATGTGATCTGGTTGGAACGGGCATCAAATGGTGTACTATATAATATCTATACCTACAGTTGAACATGCATTCATGGACTCCACTTATTGTGGCTAAGTTTAAAATATTGTAAATATCAGTTTCCTTTGGCTGGCCTTTAATACTTGCTGTATTGTAATAAATACACGCTGTTGTGTTTTACTGAAAACAGGCATGTACTGTTGTAAAGCTGAAATAAGTCCCCTGAGAAAGTAAGCTATGTGAAACCTTTGTGCATCACACATCAATAGTGCACGTCACAGACCTCCACCTCTGTTTAATGTCCTTTCTGTCTTTCAACAGTTCTGCCAAACTATGTAATCTTTAGTCATTTAACTGAGCTTCACTCTAAGAATGCGCTAGCCATGCCAGAGCTGTCTTGTTGCCCCAAACAATACCATACATCATGAGACCAGTTATGGTATGTTAATGACATCCATGTGGGATTGTGCACTTGCAGTGTGGCCAGAAAGACCATTACTGATGTGATGCACAGGGTAAAGAGTCATATTTACTGAAGCAGTGATGCACAACGGGCATTTTATGAGAATCCCTCCTTAAGTTCTAATGAGGTACAAGTGAAGGGAGGGAGAGGGGGGGGGGGAACAATTATCCCCGATCTGATTTGCGGTAGAATGTGTGGGTTCCTTTCCCTCTTTTTTTTTGTTGCTTCAGTCTTCATTTCCTAAGATTACCAAGTGCTGGAAGTATGTTTAGCTAGGCTTTAGTCCAACACTTTTCCAAATGGAATTTGGTAACCCAGGCTACCACAGCCGCGAGGCCCAACAAACAACGTTGAGGAATTTGGCAGCATAGCCGTTGACTCTGTCTCTCAAGCAGAAAGTGAAACGTTTTTGATTTGCAGCATTATCTTAAAGACATAATGAGTTGCACAGATATTTAAGTGACATCGGAATGAATAGCTGACCGAGAATGGATCCTTTCAGGATTAATCTTCAGTGCTGTGGAGTTTCTGCTGCTTTATTTTACGGAATGTTTGGAAAATTGTTTTGTAATAAATACCATCTGTTTTCAAATTCAAACAAATTTATTATGACAAATTTTATAGGCCTGGTTTCCAGACACACATTCAAGTCAAAATTGTGTGCCCTTTTTCTTTTGGATTGTGACAATTTAAATGGTGTACATTAAATGGACCATATATGAAAACAAATCAGACTTTACCTTTGAGGTCATTACATTTCCCCAATAGAGGGCGCCAGGATGATTACCATAACTTAAACTCGTCCAGTTACTTTACTCTAAATCACCAGTTCCTAACATTATCACGGAGGAATGCAGTGTATTTAAAAGGAACTATGTGCAGGTCAGATTCTTTGACTGAAGATCTCTTTATATATGTAGTGCCGTATGTAATGAACAAGATTAGTATAAAGCTACAGACAGCTGTGCTTTAGTAGGAGCAGGAATGTCCTGTTGTAACACAAAGCAAGCCTCAAATCCAGGGGTCAGTAACTAGTGGACATGCAGTCCCAGCAAAGTACTTCAGTTGAACTGGGTACTGTTCACCAACATTTTTATTTACATTTTTTTTAACTTGAGCCTTCATAGCTTTTGTAGCAGATGTTGTGGTTTATCTAATAAACACATTTTATGTAAATTATTTACCTGAAGGCTGCTGGACCAGAGACCAGCTACATACCGTGATATTAGGTCAGTAAGTAGGTATGTGGTTCAGAAAGCGTTTTCAGGGTTTTTTTCTTTTTCACGTTATTATATTATTGTTTACCTTTTCTTCTTTCCTATCATGTAGTTTAGTTTATTCTAATTTTTTTCTTTACTACGTGGCATCATGCTGTAACTGAACGTGGGCGGAATTGCTGCTAAACTAAATTTTCTTGCCTATGTAATGATAATTATTATTATTTTTTTTTAAAGAGCAAATTATTACAAAATCATAATGTTTAAGGAAGATTGTGTTTGTTCTCACCATGTTCAGAACGAAGTAAAATAAGGAAGTGTGACCATGAGCAATGTATTTAGAACAGATGTGCATCACACACATATCAGTGCTGATATGTCACGTGTGCTTCATTGGATTTCTTCTTTCCTTTCGCTAAACATGTCTGAGGCGTTGTCGGAGCACAGCTGGATTAAGAATATTTACATCCGTCTCCTCTGCTGCAGAGACAGACCTGTTCCAGTGTGCACTTTGCAGTGCGCAAGTCCATTGTTTTGGCTCCTGGTGTCAACTCCCTTCCTTGCAATGTCTAAACACTGATTCTGCCAAACAACAACAATCCTCTTTAATCTCTGCATGTGCAGTCACGCATACAATCACACATACGCACACTTGCCACATTTGCCTGTGGTTAGCCCGGCATTCAAAACAAGTGCAGAACGATAGTGAACACGTTCCAAAACTCACAATTCACAAATCAGATTTGATTTGATTGTGTGGAAATGTTTTTACAGGGCATACTTTGTCAAGCTAAGGAACGAAGAAGTTTTCAAGAAGCAATAAAAAGCTGCATACCAGCATACAATACTGCCTTGTGACGCAAATTGTATTGTGCAAAACGCTGCGTACTTGACTAATAACCCAAGCACAGTTAATCATGGAGGATAACGGCTAGAGTGCTAGAAGAAACATTGCTCCTGTGAGAATAAAATGTATGCGCTGTGATTTCTCTCATCACATGGCCTGCAGAAAGAAGTAGGCATTCCAACTATTTGCTAACATCCTGATCTTCCAAATCAGATAGATCTGTGTCAACCCAGAAATTTGATATAGCCATGACAACATCTTGCAAAGAGCTGTTCCATCCCAACATGCATAAATACAAGAGAAAAGCACTGATGATATGGTGAACTGGCAGAGCTTGGTGTCCAAGCTTTTTGTAAAACGTGTATCCTTGGGAAAGGAAGAGAATGCCGAGGCTCTGTGGGACATTGGAGTATTCCAGCCAAAGCAAACAGGGTCATATCTCAAACCAGATGCCTGCCGCATCTTTGCTCGTTGTGGCGTGCCGGGTTGTTTTTCTCTCCGGGTTTTCCTCATTCCAGAAATTCACAGCTTGCAAAGCCGCTTAACACGAGTCTGTTTCTCGATAGTATCATTACAAATATGGTAATTGGCTGCTAACGGCATGTTGCAAATGTTTTACTGGATATATTTTTAGCCACAATGTCTTCTCTCCGAGATCTTGGGCTACACTATCATATCAAGGATGAGTTGCCTCTGAAAACCCTGAATGGAGAAGGAAGTGTGTCCACAAAACATTCGTGGTATTTCTTTATCTCAAGTCACTGATTACTCAAGTCTGACAAAGTAATCGAGTTCACATGGAGTTACGCACCAGGCCAATGTTTCTGTGAGTGAAGGGTGCCTGGGGATATCACCACCATGTGGTACTTCAGTCTACTCCAAAACTATTGGCACAAGCAGTGCATTTTTTGCTAAACACATTGCAAAATTATCGGGACCCCCACAGTTTATGTCTGGCAAAGCCTGCCTTACAGAGACCAACGGCAATGAGGCTCTTCTTGTAATAGCTGAAAGGACTGGATAACATTCATATTGGGATCTTGGAGCATCCTTCTATGGAAAAAACATGTCTTGCTGCTTATTCTCCTGCAGTCAGTAAAGTGTTTTGTTATCTTGTGTAATTAGTTTCGTGAATGTAGACCCTGTTTGACTCAGACCACAGGTTTTCAATAACATCCACAGACTCAAATGTTCATTTTATTTAATTTATAAATCTTTATGTACCTCCTGGCAGAAACAGCCTTTTTATTTTTGGACAAATTAAATATCCTAGTATGAAGATAAGCACAATTCATAATTACATCATTTCTTGGACCAAATCGTTAATAATCCACCACCATATTCTGTAATGGATACCAGGTGCAGTCCTATTTTTTATTTATTTATTTTTTTACCAGCCAAAAACATGGGCAAGCTGATCACAACACATGATTCCAATTGTAGTTCCAGTGATTGCTGGCGAAGTTCAGTCATCTGTTTTGGTTTGTGCCCTTTTTTAGCTCCAAACAGTTTTCTCAGTTACATCTTCACTCCAATATTGGTATTTAGTGGAGCACTGGGTTTGAGTATAGGTAGATGTTTAAGCTATAGGTTTAAGATAAAAATCTTGTTGTTTCTGCCCTGAGGTCACTCTAGTGCTTGTGTACGATTGTGTATAATCGTGTAGGTCGTGTGGCTCTATTTCTGTATCCGCTTCTATTTATTCAGAAGAGATTTATGGTAATTCTACAGTTCTTGTATTCTGGGCAGTGTACTGGTACAGTTGGTGGTGTTATCGCCTCACAGCTCCATTGTAGCTGGTTTGATCGTGAACTCTGTTTACTGTGTGTGGAGCCTCACTTGTTCTTCCCGTGTTTGTGTGGATTTCCTTCCGCTGTCCAGTAACATGCTGGTAGGTGGGCTGGTGACCTAAATACCTAAACGTGTAAAGGTATATGTGAAATGTGCCCTGAGACGGATTGGTCTTCTATCCGCACCCCCAGTGGTGCCAAGAATGGCTCCTAATCCACTACAACGCTGACCAGATTAAAATGGTTGAAGATGAACGAGTCTTTGTATTGCTGTCAGCTCACATCATATTTGGATTCTCTATAGATAAACACAACCAAACGAAAAAAAGTATATCAAGATGGTGAATAAAGTAGAAGACACACACAAAAAAAGATAAAGCGTTAGTACTCATGGTTTTCCCACCTAGTCCAAGGGTAAACAGATTTTATTTGACCTTAGATCT
>JAOVYU010000022.1:19404518-19424810 GCA_025674565.1 Synodontis membranacea
ATCGGTTTTCGGCCAAGTGCATCCAAAAATTTCGGTTTCGTTTTCGGCCCAGAATTTTCATTTCGGTGCATCCCTACTAAGCACAGTACTGTATTTTTTTTTTCTTGAAGAATTTAAAGAAGTCATCAGTGATCATGAAAACCACAAACTAATCTTTTATGCCTTTCGAGAACGCAGACGAAAAGAAGCGCTGACAGTGAATGTGTGAAATTTGAGTTATCTTACGATCACTTACCTTTCATGACTATTCAGTGGCAATGCTTCTTGTAAACCATTACTCGCTCTTATTTACGTAGGGTAAATATCACCAAGGAGCGATTTTAAAGCAAATATAAAAAAAAGAAAGGAGAGTCATTGGGAACAGTTACAGTAATTGGTGATTAGTGATCGGTCAATAGTAGTAATTAGTCTTACAGATGCTCTTGTCCGGAGCAACTCACGTTTATCTCATTTATACAGCTGAGCAGTTATGGTTAAAGGCCTTGCTCAAGAGTGGCAGTCTGGTGGTTCTTGGATTTGAAGTCCAGTGTCTCAGTGACTGGTTGAAAGCACCATACAGGCGTTACTTCACTGATCGCGAGTCGACGAACCTGCCCTCTCAGCTTGTGTATCAGCATTCATGATGTGCCCCAGAGAGCTATACCAAGTTTAAGGCAGTCACTTATGGTTGAAACTTCAGTAGATTTGTTGCTAGGCTCTTTTTTAAAATTTTTTTTTTTTTTAAGTTTTTAAAACTCACCAAATGTTTTGTTGTCATGTTTTCCTCTTTGGACAAATTGCATGAAGGAAGACTTATTGATGCTTGAAACTACTTAAATTGCAACAGAGTTATTGAACGTACCGATGCCATAATGGTTACCAGGACCAATTGTTTATTTCCAAATTCGATCCATTGAATGCATTAACTGTGTTAACTGACATAGCACAGACCACGCACGTGTACAGAAACACAAAATGGCTCAGCTTAATTTAACAACTTGTCCATAATCCTAAGCTTGCTAAGCGAGTCGTACGCTACTAACTTCACCGTGAACCAAGAGGGGACCTTATTGGTGGAGCTTAAAATAGTGCAGACAATCAGTTAATTACACAGTCATACAGACAGGGTGTTTTATTTAATTACTCTGGAGAGTAACCTATTGCAGTGCATTGTGGGATTTCATAAGCGTGTGATATTAAATTAGACTTCCTAGCGTACTTTATAGTGAATACAGTGCCATTCTCAGATGCACTGAGAGCTTTGATATATTGGGATCATTATAATTTGAAGTACTTCTCATATTAGATCTTCTCTGCTTGTAGGTTGTTGAGGTAAAATGAGTTCTCAGCAGTTTCCCCGGGCACCGTTGCCTCCTGCAGGAGTGGGACAAGGCCCAGCACCAAGTGGCAACAGCACCCTCATTCCAAGAGACCAAGCAGGTACTGTAGATGCTCATCACCAGTTAGTTGTTGTTTTAAATGCTTCGATTTGCTGCAGATGAACAGTTTAGTTACATGTAACTTGCCCACTTCGTCTGCTTTCCGGTACATTAACCGTAATACTGCATCTGTACGTGTTTTTTTCCAAATTATGCATCACTTTTCTAACTAACTAAATAACAAATTTTTTAAAAAGCTATGTTTATTGCATGCAAGTAGCAGTAATGTTACACCTACTGTATATGTGGTGTATTTTAACCTACAGGATTTAACCTACACTAAGAGTCAAAAGTTCGGACACACCTTCTTGTTCAGTGTTTTTTCTTTATTTTTTATTATTTCCTACATTGAGGATTAATATTGTAGACATGGAAATGATAAAGGAACACATATGGGATTATGCACTAAGCAAAAAAAAAAAAAAAAATGTGTTTAAAAAAAACCCCCAGAATGTTTTATATTTTAGATTCTTTTGCTTTGATGAGAGCTTTGCAAACTCTTGGCATTCTCACAATCAGATTCATCCTGGAATGGTTTTTCCAACAGTCTTGAAGGAGTTCCCAGAGGTGCCGAGCACTTGTTGAATTTGAAGTGTGCCTTGAATTTTGGAATGAATCACCAACAGTGTCACCAGCAAAACACCCCCCATGCCATCTCACCTCCTTCATAGTTGACGGTGGGAACCACACATGTGGGAACCATTCGATCACCTTTTCTGCGTCTCACAAAGACATGACGGGTGGATCTGAAAATCACAAATTTGGACTCATCGGACCAAAGTATTTTCCACTGATTCCCACTGGTCTAATGTCCATCCCTTGTTTTTCTTGGCCCAAACAATTCTCTTCTTCTTCCTGTTCTTCCAAAGTAGTAGCGTCTCAGTACGGTAGTCAAATAAAGCTATTCCAGCTCTACCTCTGCACAACGTAACTGATGGTCTCAAGCACATTAAGAAGGCAAGATGTTCCGCAAATGACTGGACTACTTTGAATGGACTACTTTGAAGAATCTTAAACATATTCTGGTTTCTTTTAACACATTTTTGTTTACTTCATAATTCCATAGATGTCCCTTCATCCTTCTGATATTTCCAATATTCGTTTATAACATAGAAAATAATAAAAATAAAGAAAAACTATTGAATGAAAAGGTGTATCCAAACTTCTGACTAATAGTATATGTGTTGAAGGAACTTAAAATGTAAACATATTTTTGCTGGAGGGAATGTAATACCTAGCTTGGGGCAGTATACAATTGTAGGGTAATGTAAATCTTAATGCAGTTATTACAGGTTTTTTTTTAAAGTTGTATTATTTATGGTATGTGTTGCATCAAGGGTCCCAGGCATTGCTGTTTTCCTGACACTATTTAGGTGCATATTGTTGGAATGGCAAAGTTGATTTTACTAAATTGTATTGTGTGTACTGACTTTGTATAGGAGGGGAAGAAGGCAGCAGAGAGGCAGACCACCCTCAGGACCCTCTCCCTAGTGGCAGTGTGGCTGGAGCGGCTTTGCAGTTCCGTGAAGATAAGCAGGAGACAGTGGTGGTTAGGCCCTATCCAGTGCAGACTTTGAGCCAGACTCCAGCTTTGGCACAGCATGTGTCTATCCAGCCGAACCCCACAGTCACTGTAGCTGCACCAGCAGCAGCTCATCTGGCCCCGGGCCAGCAGCCTGCCTTCACTGAGGGAGCAATCAAGGTACCAGTAGCTCGTGTTAAACAGCCTGTTAGAAAATATCCGAGTAAAGAGGGCAGAATGCATGTCAGAAGGGTGTGCTGTATATATCCCGTCTGTTCGGAATATTATCTAAGCACATCTATATTATATCAGCAAAAAGATTAAAAGCTTTTTCTGTGAAAAAGTAAATCAAGCATTTGCATTGGAAAAGCTGTAAAAAAAAAAGTTTCTTCCTACAGGCTGGCCTAAAGTCTGCTATGCCAAGTCGACTTATTGCCCCAGCTCCAGTTGCTACTCAGGGGCACCTTCCCGGCCCAGCAAAGGTGCCTGGTCATATTACTGTTACCCTGGAGAGCAGTATGTCTCCAGCCTCCATCCCTGTGGCAACCATCAGCGGTCAGCAGGTAGGAACAGTACGCTCAAGTTTGTCCAGTTCCCGGAAATTTCTATTTACTCACTGTCCTGAAAGTGGAGATCGTGGGGAATGTTCTTATTTTGCTTTCTTGCAGGGACAGAGTAATCTACACCACTTGATGGCAACCAACCTGCAGATCATCAGGGGCAGCACACCTGCACTGCAGATCAGCTCTCCTACCGCTTCCCCTCACACATTTACCTCCCACCTGCCCAGAGGTCAGCTCAAATGTAGTTACATCCCAAATGTACTGTTGTTTGGCAGTGTGTTCATGTACAAAATGCGGTGAAAAAAATGATTTTTTTGGCAGTAATTTAATCAAAGCACACACAATTAATAGCACCTCTTGTAAAGATTAGTAAAAAGGGTCGGAAAGAGAAATCCACCTCTTGGTGAAGTAGCTTCATCTCACACTGAAGAAAAAAAAGAAAAATCCATACTTTAATTGACGTAAATTTATTCAGACAAAACCAGATCCCCATCAAGAAAAATAGTTTTCAATAAAAACACATGTGCCACAATTATTGGCACCCCGGAAACAATGTAACCGAAGCAAGTTGCACATTTAATTTGTACATTTGTGAGTTGATTGGAGTGTGTAGGAACTTCAACATGGAAATGGTTAACTGCTTAACTGATCAAGCTTCTGCAAGTTACATCTCAGTCCCCTGGCCTGAAGAAGAAGAAAATTTTTTTGTGTGTTCATTTTATTTGTTTTTCTCTTAACAAATTTGTTTCACTTAAAGGTTGGATTTTTCTCATCTTTTTCAGTGTGAGAAAGGTGAAAAGTGGATTTTCTTTTTCTAACCCTTTTTTCCTAACCTTCACCAGGGGTGCCAATAATTGTGGCGTGCGCTGTATCTTTATTACCATAAAGTTATTTATGGTCGGTAAGTTGGAAGTGACTGAAGCAAACTGGCTGTTAATTAGTTGGCTTTCCAGTCACTTGAAGGCATGTTTCATCACTCTCAATAAACACGTGAAAGCTGAAGGTTTAATTGTGGTGCAATTGTAAATCTGGATTTTCAGGTGCAGCTGCTGCAGCTGTGATGTCGAGTACTAAAGGCCCTACTGTTCTGAGACCTGCATGTGGCGCAAATGCTGCACCGGGTCAACCTGCAGCCGTACAGCACATCATTCATCAGTCCATTCCGGTACATTTCCTGCTCCAATATCCTGCTCAGCTGTATACGTACACTCACTTTCTACTGTTAAATATTAGTCTGCTTGGATTTGTCCATAAAGCACTTGAATTAGCCTTAATCGGTGTGCTGAATTTCGTTTTCCGCGTACTCGTAATTGAATGAGCCAGTTACAGTAGTAACGGATTAATGTTCTGGTTGAAATATAAGCACTGTAATTTTGCAACGGCACATTTTTCACAGTCTCGACCTGCAGCCACCACCTCCACTGCTGTGCTGCCCACTGTGGTTGCCCCCATTTCAACAGCCAGAACACAGTCTCCAGTTATCAGCCCTCCAGTTACACACACTGCAGAGATAGTGCATGGGTTAGTTACGGTCACGTCCTGTTCTGCTTTTCACAACTACATGCATTAGGTAATTATGCTGAAGCAATATACAGTATAGCCATAACTCTGTATTGGAATGCTGTCGTTTTTTCAGGCGTGCAGGGCTTACAATCCACCCTCCTCCTGCCACCATCAGTATCCAGAGGCCTCCAACACCGAGAGACACAGCCACGCGCATCACATTGCCTTCCCATCCAGCCATGGGAACTCAAAAAGCCCAGCCTGCACACACCATTACCCAGGTAAGGCTCCTTTAACACCAGAACAATAGACGTGATCATAACCAGCCATGTTTGTTCAAATACAGAACATGACGATAAAATGTTTTCTTTGAAAAAATTTTCTAAAGGCTAAAGTGTTAAGTGTGTCACTTATGTGACTGTAATGTGAGTACGTTCTTGTGTTTAGAAGCCTATTTTCAGCACGGCAACTGTTGCTCCCATCTTAGCTACCAATACTGTCCCATCAACTACCACAACAGGTACAAAGTTCAAGTTTTCTTTAGTCCATTTACCAACAACTAAAGATTCACTTTTCACCATAAATGTGTATGTTTGTGAGAAAGTGATTCTGAATCCACCCTGTGTCCCAAAGGTTCTGCACCTCACACCCAGATGAGCAGCAGTACAATAGTCACCATGACGATGACTTCCCACTCTTCACATGCCACGGCTGTAACCAGCTCTGCCATTCCTGTTGGTGAGCAACAAGCACTTATCAGCTTTATCACTGCTTTTTTTATTTTTGGAACATCTCATCAGCTGAAGTTTCCGCTTTGGTCTGATTCTTAAATCTGTTATGTCTTTGTCACGCTTGTTAAATCTGTTTTGTCTTGGTCACCCTTGTTTGGTCACGCTTGTTATCTCTCCCGACAAGTATCTGTCTTTTAAAAAAAAAAAAAAAAAAAAAATCCAGATGGGAAATGGTCTAAGGTCAATGCTCTGGAATATATTGATAACATTCAAAACAATGACGTGCTCAAACACCAGGTGTTTAAAAAGTTTGCTAGATCTGCTCACGACCTGTGTTTTGATGCAGCTAAAGTGGTTCCTCAACCGATTGCCCACACGTCCCCTCGGATCCAACAAGAATATTCCGGGGAGAGAACAAACCTCATCAACATCTCTGGCCACCGCTCGTCCCCAAACCCTGTCACTATGGAGGCCCGCAGTGACAATAGGTGACCACTGATTCTTAACGTTAAAAGCCATTTGTAAGATCAAGTGATTAATAATTAATTGGCTATTTGAAAAATCATAAATAAGAAATTGTCTACCAAAAAATCTTTTTATTCACATGCAGATCTCTCTCTCTCTGTCTCTCTTTATAGACCCACTGTTCCTGTTCAGTTCCAGTACTTTTTACCCACAAACCCATCATATGCCTATCCACCCACGCACACCTATATACCGATCACTAGCTCTGTTTCAACTATCCGACCCTATCCAGGTAAACACAATAACTCAGGGTTTGTTTGCGAAGTAAGATGTATATATATATATCCCTTTTTTCCTGTCACTTGTGGCAATAGTTTGTAGAGTAGCCAGTTCCACAATACTGTTTTTAGTATTGTATTTTTACATGAACCGTACAAAATGCTTCATATTAATATTTGTGTATTATGTGTATATTTTGTCCAGTCACAGCACAGGCTCCAAGCTCTGCAATTCCTGCTCAGGCTGGTGTGGGTGTAGCCACCACTGTGCATTTAAACCCCATGCAGCTGATGGCTGTGGATCGCATCGGCCTGCAGTCAGCTCAGATCAGTACTCAAAATATCCAACCAGCTTCCATGACTGCACAGGGCATTCAACCTGCATCAATTGGAGTACAGGGTCTGCATGCCACTGCACCAATCAGTACTCAGGGCATTCAGCAGGCACCAGTTGCCACACAACAACCACAGCCAGAGGCAAAACCATCAGGTAATAATAAACGAGTAAATCAAATTGTCCTGAATTTTTTAAAGTTCTGGTTTTAGACTGTTGAAGTAAACTGCTGTTTGTGTTGTTCTGCAGGTGTAGTTCTGGCTGAGAGCACTGCCTTTGTGACCAACCCGATTGGCAGCACGTTCAGCGCTACGCAGCCCGTCACCACTGTAGTTCAGACACACCCCCAGGGGACAAGCACAGGTGCCCCCACACTAGTCTCTTCACCCAGACCCAGCATCCTCCGCAAGAAACCTGTAAATGAGGGGTAAGTGGGATCAGTAGGATCTTCTGAGCAGAAGTTATTTATAAGATAATTCCTGAGCTGGCTCAGTGTTGAAGTCCCAAAGTCTATATCAGAATTGCATTCTGATTAGTTTAATATTGGTCTTATGGGCACGCAATTCGATTTGGAAATGTTCTTGACTACAAAACACTGTGTACGTCGCTCTGGATAAGGGCAACTGCTGAATGCCTTATGTAAATAAATTTACAAAGTAGCGCAGTGTCTATATGTAGTTTCCCAGAATCCCATCCATTTTTGAAAATTAGTTACAGCTAGTGTACGTTATTTTCCTTACAAATCACGTGGTAAAATTTCTGATCCACAACTTCTCAGGTAAGACGTTCATTTGAACGCTCTCTTACACTTGAACGCTTTTTTTTTTTTTTTTTTTGAGCAGCTTGCAAAGTTAAAAAAAAAAAAAGCAGATAGCGTACTTTTAATAATATTTGGTAGGTGTGCTTATGTAGTTTTGATCAGTCCTGATTCTTTTTCCCAGTTTTATGGTTATTTAGTTCTGCTTGAGCGTCAGAGCAGCACAGGAGTCTTAGACAGTGGGATGCCAATTAAACATGTTCATTAGAATGTTAGGCCACACACTGATAATTCTCTGTTTCTTTCGTGAGGCGTGGATTCAACTGATTTTTGAGATAGGGTATTGTCCCTGGATCTTTGGCATCGTGCATGTATTTATAAAATGTTCTACAGTTTCCTGAGATTTAAATAGAGTCCCCTGAACCAGCACACATTTTATTTTTGTGATAGTGTACTTCATTATCTTCTCCTAAAAAAAAAAAAAAAAAACACTAGCAGAGGGATACGTGGCAGGGCGTATCATGTAGGTAGACAGCTTATGGTGTCAGTGAAATACAGTTCCATCCATAACCATAAAGTTTTGGAATGTATTTCTGGGACAGAGTGTCAGTCTGGTGTATTTGGGGTGTATTTCCAGGGCTGTGCGTAAAACTTTGATCCCAGCGCAGCCGAGCGAGCCTAGTTCTGCAAGAGTGGATAGCGGTGTGCGACTGGCTGGATCCCCACGACCAGCGGGGTAAGCCCGGGCATACCCTCTTTTAGATTCATGTGAAAGGACACCAGACTAATTATTGCCAAAAGTTATTGTTTTCATTTTCATGTGTGTGATGCTCTTAGAGCCCTTGCCTGGCCTTACAAGCTTTAAATGAAAATTTGACATTTCATGCAATTCTTTTCTTTGTTTGTTTAGAGTGAAGCCCAAACCTGACATTCATGTCGCCATGACGCCTCCGGTGATGGCCACCGTGGAGGCCCTGCCCACGCACGGTGGAGAACAGCAGCCCCTCTCAGCTCCAGCCCAGCACCTATCACAGGCCATTCCTGCTCTTCTGGCCCCACCTATTCCCCCACCTCCCTCTCAGCCTGCGGCAGTTCTGTCTGCCCTCCCCGCTGCCATGGCCGTAACACCTCCTGTTCCTGCCTCTATGGCGAATGCCGTCTCCTCGCCCACTCAGCCAGCAGCCAGTAGCACAGCAGCGCTTAGCTCCGCCCTTCCAGAGCTCAAAGTCAAGCAGGAGGCGGAGTCTATGGACACGTCACAGCCAGGTCAATAGAATTACCGTTCCGTCTGTCTCTTTACCTAGAGTGGTATTTACATATGCTTCTAATTCATGTTTAATCACTATATTAGTATTAATAATTATGTCTGTAAAGTACTGTCCATGCATTACAGTTCACTGTATTGGAGAACCTGTCAAAGAAGACATAACATGAATAGAAAGCTAGATTGAAATTTTCTTCCCCTGTTTTAACCGGTTTTATATCTGGTAATTTTGTTTATTTTTAATGAAAAGCCCTAAGCAAACACAATGCTTTCATTATTGTACATGACTAGTAAATTGAACTTGTAAAAATCATTAAAAAAAGAAGAAAAAAAAAAAAAAAAAGACTGCTTGTGTAATCAGTTTTCTGATTGTCTCGCAGCTCTTTCCATCCCGTCATCGACAGCCCCAGCCTCCGTCTTCTCCTCCCAGGCCTCAAGCCTCACAGTGCCCCCTCAGCCTGGGGATCTTCTGCCTGGTGCCTCCCCACGCAAGAAACCACGCAAGCAGCAGCATGTTATCTGCAATGAGGAGGGTGAGATGATGGAGACCAACAGCACAGACGAAGAGAGGGCCAGCAGCAGAATTCCAGGGAGCAAAGCGGAGAGACCAGAATCACCTCCAAGGGAATATGTGGGTGAGTAGCTTCCCCTGGACCAAAAGCCACAAAGTATTCATAAAGGCACGTGTTTTTGTTTTCCCCTAGAATTACCTAGAGCATGACCTAGTTGTCTGTTTAACTGTTTTAATAATCTACAGGGGTGGTTGAGGTATGGCCCCTGTAGGACTTATTTGTTTATTTTTTACTCTATTGCACTTATCTTTGCACACTTATCATATGTAGAGTTTATGATCTGAGAGTATGATCTTTTGTTTAATACGTCCTCCAGATGAAGAGGGTGTACGGTATGTGCCTGTGCGCCCCAGAGCCCCAATCACACTCCTGCGTCATTACCGAAACCCCTGGAAAGCTGCATACCATCACTTCCAGAGATACAGCGACATCCGGGTTAAAGGTTAGTCCTAATTCCATTGTCTGCGTTGTTGATATTGCCTGCACACCTCTTGATAAACCCGAGCATACACTTTGTGTGATTTATGCAAGTTTGTGTTGCCAGCATTTCTGTGAATCATTGCTTGAAATACATGAATTGAAATTAAAATTTAATTGGACATCGTACAGTTTGATCAGTGTTACAGTCTGATTTTTGTCTTTGATATCATCAGTGTTGAGTGCCTGCACAGGAACCATATTCACAGGCAGTAACCAGCTTGTTTCATGAGCATGGACCCAATAGCAAGCTGTGGTTTCAGTAAGGGAAAGAAAAAGGTCACAAAAACCTATGTGTAATGAAACCGAATAGCAGCAACAGTTTCCTCAGTGTCTATAGTACATGAAGTATAATGTTTCATAGTATACAACTGTGCAATCCGAGCCCTGTCAGCATGACGCCATTTCAGACTGAGGTGACAAATGGCATCGGTAGCATTTAACTTTCAACATTCATGAGTCATGAGGAATGGTGCATTGTGAGTACCTTTGTGATGAGTTTTTTTCACTGTTGTGAAAAAAAAAACAAAAATCAAGTGGTCAGTGTGAGCAGATGACTAGACTAGACCTATTGTACAGTGTAATGCCAAATCCGCTACAGCAGGGTCAAAGCTTATATTGTGGGTGTGTGTGCGCATGCAATAGAAAGCCTCGACAAGTTAAAAAAATATCTCCACATTTTGGTGAAATAATAGTTATAATGTAGAGGGGAAGAGCCCTATTTTGGCTGTTTGTCAGAGTTCTTTTGCAGTGGAATTTTCCCTGACTGCCACACACACACATTTTTGTAGCTCGTGAACAATGATGGTCACAAAGCAGCTTTACAGAGCATAAAGAAATATCTGTTACAGACTAGCGATCATGTGAAATGTAGTACCGCTTCTAAGTGTTCGACTCTGCCATGCCACGTGCCTTATGAACGTGACTGACGGCTACAGTGTACTGTGACAGTGAACACACTCGACTGCCTGTTGCGCTGTATTGTGCTTTCTGTTCAGCTGAGGGTTTGGACATCACGTTCTGGTCAGAAAATGTTTGCTTGTCTTCTAAAAGCCAGGACGTAAATCATAATTTGTCATTGTATCACAGCGTTTACTATTATAAAAATTCAGCGTATTAGGTGTTTACAAAACAGTTTCTGGGAGTTCCCAAAAATTCACATTGCCTCTCCCTAGTGACTGGGATTTTTTTCTTCTTCTTCTTCTTCTTAGATGCAGCCTTTGCTAGTTTCCTGTTTTGTCTGCAAACCCATTTTCCTAGTAACGAGACAGCTTCATGTTCTTTACATGCTTCGTATGCCGATTTGGCCTTTGTAATAAAAATTTCTTGCTGCCTTTTACAGAGGAGAAAAAGAATTCTCTCCAAGACGTGGCCAATGAGAGGGGGGTTGCGTGCCGTGCCCAGGGCTGGAAGGTGCACTTGTGTGCTGCGCAGCTTAAGCAGCTGGTGAGTCACCTAAGACATGCCCACAATTAATGGTTTTAGGACAGATTGCCTTGGCAGGATTAAAAGGAAAAAAAAAAGAATTCCGTGTAATTTTGCTGACACATTTACGGTTTCTTAAATTTGAGAAGTGAAAGTATGTTCCAGGCAGATGAATCAAATTTTGGTCAAAGCCCTGGAATTCAGTGTGCTTTCCCGTACAGCCAAATAATCACAGCCTTCAGGAGCAGGTTAGCGTGCGCTCACAATAAGCTTGATTGGCTTGTACCATGTTCGAGTGTCCGAGAGAGATTTCCCCCCCCCACTTCAGGGCTGGCCTGCACCCATATTGTGCTTTTGTTCCTGACCTTTTATAATCCCTAAAATTCTCCAATTAATTGAAAAGTGCACTTCAGGGTTCGAGTTCTATGCTTGGGCGCAGTTATTGATCACAATATGCACAAGCTAAACTTAACCTGAGGGCACCTCTTCCGAGCAGTCCAGCGCAGCAATAATACTAATCAAGTAAGCCGGACTTTGGGGTCAAATGCACTTGGGTGCAGTACATATCGTCTAGTGTGAGTATGCCCTTACTCTACGGGTGTAAAAATAAAAGCAGGAGTAGTATATCTCTCAAGTAGACAAAAAGTTTATTAAATGAAACAGTGTACAAGTAGTTGTAAATCAACATAAGTACATATAGAGCCTTCTGGAGGTACAGTGCTGAACTGTAAAGGTAAGTACAGAGAAATGTTTCTATGTGGCCTTGGCATTTTCCTTGCACATATTTGTTTGCTAGTTATTTGTCCTTATGTGACTGTAGACGAGCCTAGAGCATGACGTGTACAGCCGCCTCACCACGCTGCAGGAGGGACTTATCCCAAAGAAGAGAGCAGGAGCTGATGATGACCTGCACCGCATCAACGAGCTCATCCAGGTCAGTACAAGAAGTGAATCATCATGAAATAACCGTCCACTATTCCATTAGCAGTCTGGATATTGTTCCAGATTAACCCAAAAGAAGTGACCCAAAGCTAACACAAAAGCGAAAGGGAGCAATTTGAGAATCGGGTTATAATCCCAGTATCTGGTGGCACCCTCTTAGGTCTGGATCCTCTTTAAGGTTTCTTATCCCTGATCATTCCGATATACACATGAATACCGTTGTATGAATGTAATTGCACATTGTGCACTTTGTAGCGATCATATTCGCCGATACTGCTCTGTGCACTCCATCCGGCCATCCTCAAACTCTTTATTAGAGATACAATTTCAATGCCATAGTTAGTGCTTTTCTCCCAGCTCATGAACAGAGGTTTCATATGTCATGCAGTAGCTGTAGCTGTCATGCAGCTGCAGAGACTTGTGGGTAGGATTTGGGTAATTGCACTTGCATTTGACTCTGTTTTGGTGTTTACTAGTTGAACTTGGGTATTCGTTATGTGTGATTATATTTGTGTCTGTGTTGTGTGTCAATTGTCTCTAGGGTAACATGCAACGCTGTAAGCTAGTGATGGATCAGGTTACTGAGGCAAGAGACACCATGATGAAAGTTCTGGACCATAAAGACAGAGTCCTCAAGTTACTCAACAAAAACGGCACAGTCAAGAAAAGCTCCAAGTTAAAGCGCAAGGAGCGGACCTAGACGAGATGGGAGCAGTCTCTCTTTTTATCGCTGTTTATTCACCTGTAAGGTCAAATGAAAATATTTTGGTTCAGTATTTGGACCATGTCATGGTTTTTCAGGTTGCTGTGCACAATCACACAAATGTCTAAATGTATGTCACCCCATCTATATTAGTTTGAGAAGAGAAAGCAGGTTGTGAACCTTCTGCGTCCCTCTGGACCCTCTGTCTGTCCCAACTCGTTAAACCACACAGGAACTGCTGCTTTGGATTTGTGTCTCCTTAGGTCGGGATTTAACGGCCCAGTTGCCCCAACTAACATTTTTGTTTCATTCCTCCCTCCCAAGAAAACTCTTAGTTTAGCATTTTAAAATGAACATTAAGTTGCCTTACATTTTCTTTTTTCTTTTTTTTTTTTTTGGTCATAGTAGAGTTGGTGTAGTGTTGGTCGTTAGAGAGCTTTAGAAACTCGCACATGCTTGGTGGAGATTTTCTCCATCATGTTATTAAGTTAAAATCCGTGTCCTAGACTACTTACCTCTTAATTTTAAACTTTACTAAGCCGACTGAAGGAAAGTGTGTACAGGTATAAAGCTTGGTATGCGACACCCGCACACTAGAGCACAGTGTGTATACAATCCAAGTTTCAGTGCCTTCTGTCATGGGTGTAGCTGTGGAATTTGTATGATTGCATTCAGCACTCTCAAGGAAGCATTTTCAGATCAGTTCTTAAAAAAAATACCCCCCAAATGTCCTATTCAGCAGTATATTTCTGCCTCACTGTCCCCATTTGCCAGAATCTCTTCTATAATTTGTTTATCACGGAGTAAGTGGATTCGCTAAAGAGATCTGAAGTGCTGAAGAGAAGTTGAGGACGGCACACAGAGGTCGAGTGTGTACTTGAAAGAAACTGTATAATTGTGTAATAAGAATGCGTGGATTGTTTTACTTTTTCAACCTCAGAAGAAGATAGTTGTATAAATGCGACTGACTTGCTGTTTACTGTAAGTCTGTTTTTGTGTTTGACGAGACTGTTTTTTGTGCCCTGTTAATGTGGCTCTTCTTTTACAGATATAAAGTGAACGTTGTGGTTATAACTTAGTTTAAGGAATAATTTTGACTCTTTTGTACATTTTGTTTTTCCTCTTTTGTTATCTGTATACTATGTGCTATTGCAGTAAAAGAATCTGTATGTACAATTGTAGCTGTGTAATGTTTTCATTTTTGCTTTAATACTAACACTTTTTTTTTCCAGAATGCCTGCCTACAGGAAGGCCTGCCTAATTTTTTTTTAAGTAGTTTCTCCAAATCACAATATACTTGCCAAGGAAAAGCAGTGGATAAATCCAAAATATGAGTTGGTCAGTACTTTTTTTCTTGGTAAGGGTGGGTGGGGGGGGGGGGTGTAATTGTATGTGAACTCAACTGACTCCGCTATGAAGATGTAGCCCGGCCTAGAGGAGGAGGAGGTTTGGGAGCATAAGCTTAATTTAACACCTGACAATCACACCCGTAATGCAGGTCTTCCCCAAGCTGTAATAGTTAGAAGCACGTAATTCTGCAGGATGTCTTTGCTGTGACTACAATTTTCTTTCACTAGAATTAAGGGGCCCAAACCTGTCCGAGCGTGACAGCGTCCCTGTGCACAAAACAAGCTCTTTAAAGACATAGTTTCCCAAGACCTCACATGGCCTGCACAGAGCCCTGACCTTAAGATAACTGAACATCTTTGGAATGAACTGGAACACTGACTGCACTCTGGGCCTCCTAACCCAACATCACTGCCTGATGTTACCTTTTGTTGGCTGTGCAAATGTGCTAATCCCTACAGCCACACTCCATAAACTAGTAGACAGCCTTCCCAGAATAGTGGAGCTTATGATAACAGCAAAGGGGGACTAAATCTGGAATGGGTTGCTTAGGTGTCCAAAAACTTACAGGTAGTTAGTGTACTATATGTAATTAATCATGACATCGGTGGTTATGAAGGTGTTTGAGGGACTGCTAAAAAAACATCATGTCCTCCTCCATCCCCAGCTCCATAGATCCGCTCCAGTTTGCCTACCGCCCCAACAGATCCACAGAGGATGCCATCTCCCACGTCCTGCACAAAACTCTCAGCCACGTGGACATGAAGCAGGGTAACTATGTGAGATTGCTGTTCACTGACTACAGCTCAGCATTCAACACAATAGTGCCTCACAGAGTGTTCACAAAGCTGAGGGATCTAGGACTAAACAAACGCTTGTGTGCCTGGGTGTTGGACTTCCTCACAGACAGATCTCAGGCAGTGAGGGTGGGCAGGTGTGTCTCAAGCACCACCATCAACACAGGTGCTCCACAGGGGTGTGTTCTTTCGCCATTGTTGTACTCCCTCTACACTTCAGACTGTGTGGCCACGCATGACTCCAACACCATTGTTAAGTTTGCTGAGGACACGGTGGTGCTAGGCTTCATCACCAACAATGATGAGTCGGCCTATATAAACGAAGTGGAGAACCTGGCACTATGGTGTCAGGAAAACTGCCTTCAGCTGAGCGTCAGTAAGACTAAGGAGCTGGTGGTGGACTTGAGAAGGAGACAACATGACCACAGACCCCTCACCATGAATGGAGCTCCAGTGGAGAGGGTGAGCAGCTTTAAGTACCTGGGCATCCACATCTCGGAGGATCTGACATGGACTGAGCATATCTGTGCTCAGACGAAAAGGGCGAAGCAGCGTCTGTACCACCTGAGGCAGTTGAGGAAGTTTGGGGTTTCCCCTGCTGTCCTTAAGGCTTTCTACTCAGGTGCTGTTGAGAGCATCCTTACACAGAACATTTCATCCTGGTTTGGGAATAGCTGTGTACAGGACCAGAAAGCCCTCCAGAGAGTGATCTGGGCAGCTGAACACTGCTGCAGGTCAGCTCTCCCCTCCATGCAGAATATTTACATCAGGAGATGTAAGACCAGGGCAAACAGGATTATTAACGACTTGTCTCACCCCAATAACGGACTGTTCAAACTTCTGCATTCAGGCATAAGGTTCTGGGTCATTATGGACAAAACGGAGAGACTCAGGAGGAGTTTTTATCCACAGGCGATTCGACTCCTCAACCAGGATATGCCACTCTTCCTGTCATTGGACTGGTATCAGTTTAGTCATACACAGCTGAGCTCACACTGCACACTGCACTTTAGACTGGACTATAAGCATTACCTGCACAGCATTTCATCCCGTTAAATTGCAAATATACTCTTGCAATTCAGAGTTTATTATTCTGTTTACATTTTGTACAATTTTGCACATATTTTGAAGAAAACTTTTTTGTTCTTTCTATCTTTATTGTATAGACTTTTTTTTCTTTGTTATTTGCACAAAGTAGTTGTGTTATTTCTAAAATTGTGCTATTCTATAACATTTGAGTATTGCACTCAATTAGGGTTAAGGAAATATCAAGAAACCAAACAATGAACTAACCAGAAGATCCTTCCGTGTCTTTATAGGCATAGCCATATTCCAAAGCCAGAGGGAAATTAATTAAAGGTTAATTTGTGTAGCACTTTCCATTAAAAACAAACATATTAATAAAAAATATTAACAAGAAATGTAATGTGTTGGGTCAGAAAAGTTGTCTTTGGTAGTGTCTGGAAAAATGACCAATCAGTAAAATAAGTTTAATCTGAACATAGATCTGAAGTGCTGAAGTGTGAGACTTAATCCTGAAGTTTGAATTTACAGCCTTCTAGTGAAAGTTTTAAGACCCTTTTCACATATTTATTTATGTGGCAGTTTTAAAATTTGATCTCCTTTCATGCCATTAATAAAATAATCAGTGTATATTATTACCTAGTCTGACACCACAACTACATCATTGTGACACACAAGCTTGCTTATCTACAGGTTTAATATCCCAAGAAATATTTAATATCTACATCACTCCACCCGAAGTTTAAAGGTTCATCATTCTTCTCCATTACGCCACCTGTGCTATAATTAGTTTCCAATAAAAATGCATCATAAATAGTGCAGAACTTAACGGTACAGTTTACTTTATAGAACCAAGATAGGGAGGTTCCCCATTTCTCAATTTTATAGTCTGCTGATCACTGAGTTCTATCCCTCTACGATTTGCCGTGATGTTATCGAGAGGATGACAAGTTTTTTCCATCCTTTGCTGCCAATGTCATAATCTTGGCTTTATGCAAAGAGAACAAAGTTAAAGCGCCATAAACTGCTGCAGGTTGGAGGGAAACAAACTCACCACCTGATCCTAGCTGGGACTAAAAAAGATGTTAGTCTAAAAAGAGTTAGAGGTTTGGACTTCTTACCTCTTGGAAAATCTGTCAGTGAATGCATGTAAAAGTTGCAGATATTAAAAATAAATAAATAAATTAATTAATTAAATTAAAATAGGGATGTAAGTGTAAGTGCTATGATTCTGAATTGTAATTATCAGGCCTTGCATGTGATTATTAATAGATATTTTGTCTAGACTATTTCCACACGCATTTGTTTACGTCTGTGCCAGTTAAGAAACTTGTAGTGTAAAATGGTTGTGTGTATACTGTGTAATCAACTATAGAAATACACCAGAGAGTAACAACAGGAATTTCTAGAGAATGTGATACGTTGATGGACTTAAAAGCGTTAAAGTTATTTATTCCTGCTTGCTGCTCAACCAGGGGGAGAAAAGAACTCAGACATGGTGGTCTTAAGACAGGTAATTATATTTAAAAAAAAAAAAGGTCATTTGACTTAAAAAGCCTTCATGTATACTCAGCTTGATATGTTTCTTTTTCAATTGTTTTAGGGTGATTATGTGTGGATGGACACTAGCACAGGTGTGCCAATCGGTACTGAGGCCAGAATCGCAAAATTGGGCCAAAATTAGCTCATAGATCATCCATGTGAGTCATTCCTATAGTTACTGTACATATACATGTTTATTTCTGCACAGACTTTATTATAGAGCTCAGTGAATTATTGAATGAACACATCCACCTGTGTGATGTCTCCTTGCTTAGACTTTGCCCTCTGTGGCTAGTATGGGTTAATATTTTTTTTTTTATATCAGATTTTAATATTGTATCTGTATCCACCAGTGCTATTTAACTATAGAAAAGGGAGTGTCATTGTCAATGTTCCTTATCAGATTAATTTATTCAGAATTCACAATGTGTAGTAAAGTTGGCCCTTTGAATCTGTTTTAAACACACTTTGGCAAAAATATGGTTGAAGATTTGCCCTTTGTGTTTTAATATAATGGAAATTAAAGTCATAAAAAAGCAAAACAAAAACATGTCGAAAGGAAGTAATGGCTGGCTGTGATGTTAGATATGAATCCTAAAATCCGACATCTGTAGTCTGATAAGGAGACTTTAATGGTTAAGCGAAGTGTTATATCCTGAGGTCGCATTAATGGCATAATAAAAAATTATATGGGGCAAGCTGAAATTGTGATATGAGTTGTGTTAAAATTCTTTAAAGAGTTTATGGTGCATTTACTCTGGGTAAAAAAGAAATAAATTGAACCGTTTTATTATTATTAAAAAAGTTCTGTGTAATTTGTATTTTCATTGCATAGTGTGTGTTTGCCTCCTTTGGGGACTGTATTTTGTAGTAAGTGCTTACTGATGACCTGTTAAGGCTGTGCAGTGAAGTGGGCTGAAAAATATCAGCCCAAATGGAGGTCAGAGTTATGGGGTATTTTTTACCTGACATGACTTTGACTGTCACTGATAGACTGCATGAATCTACAGTCTAGGCTAGAAAGAAATCAGCCAATCTATCCAACCATCCACCCATCCATTTTTTATGCTGCTTAACCACTGAGGGTCAGGAGAAGCTGAACCAATCCCAGCTGACTATGAGTGAGCGTTGGGATACACCCTGGACATGTCGCCAATTTGTCACAGGGCTAACTTTTATCTCTTTATCTTTGAACTACAGGGTGGCTTAGCAGTGCTAGTCCATTCATACCAGCCTCAGTCAAACCCACTCGTATCCCTGTACTTGAGGTCACCCTCGGTAGTTAAAACATGCTAGGCTGTCTGTGTCTGAGCTTGTGTTCATGCAGCAGATAACAATATGTGTTATATCTTAATGCCAAATAGCCCCTGAACAAAAATCAACTATGAATAAAGGTGAGTAAATTTCATTTATTTAATTTAATTTTGTGGGTTGTGAATATCTTAGCGGGTCAAAGAAAATGGCTGAACCTGACCATATAGTATATTAAAACAACCTTGTATCATGTAAATCTGATTCATATCATTAATGTGTGTTCTGTGTATTTGTTTTTGTCAGCAGAGAGTCTGGCGCAGGGAAGACGAGAGCAACAAACTGATGCTGCAGCTCCTGGCAGCAGTGAGTGGACAGCAAAACAAATTGTTCAAGCTAACCCCATACAAGAAGGTAGTTCAGTCCACCATTTCCTCTGGTGTAGCAGAACTACATTAGGTATCGTTTATTGCTTTCGTATCATGCAGAGTCAATATTGGTGTGATCTTTTGTGTGTCTAGCCTTTGGTAATGCAAACACCGTTTGCAGTGATAACTCTTGTCGATTTGGGAAGTACATCGAGATCCACTTAAGTAAGAGGGAACCATTGAAGAAGCTCGCATTAAGCAGTACCTGCTGAAGAAATCACGTGTCTGTCGACAGGTAGACAAATCAACATCAGCTTTAATGAAATTAAAAAGAGTCACATATTTTTTTGTTGTTCAATGGAGACGTGTGTAAATGATATTAAAAAAAAAAATCCTTCCTAGGCTTAAGAAGAGAGGAACTAAAATGTCTTTTACTACATGCTGATGACAGGCAGGGTATTACCTTCAGTATTCAAAGAACTGGTATTCCAATGACTGTCAACTCCATACCAAAAAACATCTATACTCTTCTTGTATATTCTACAATCACCTTCTTATTGTCTTATTGATTTTATTTATGACAAGGGGAAAAATTAATATAATAATTAACTCTTGTCTGTGGTTTGTAGGCCATTTTATTGCTAGAAGAAATTCCTCATCAGAAGCAACAGAAAGAGGCTGCCAAACAGTCTGAGCCCAACAATAACCAGAAAAATAAATGGGACCCATTCATGGACTTCCTGCCCAGTCTGGTGGGGAATATTTTTACATTTTCCTGAACTGAATACATATATGTTTTTCATTTGCATATACAGCTGTTAGAAGAAATATATAGATATGTACAATCATTCTTCCCCAGAAAAAGTTCAATAAATGATAAAAAAAAATAAGCACAATATTGCCATGACATTCATGTCCGTCATGGCTGTATGTAAACTTCTGACCACAACTGTATCTCAATCACAAGTAAATTTGATCCATTTTTTCTCTGCATTTACATTATTTGGCTG
>JAOVYU010000022.1:19456611-19467946 GCA_025674565.1 Synodontis membranacea
ACTTTTTAATGAATATACTGTATTGGAAAAAAACGCGATAGAGTGAAGCCACGAAATTCGAACCGCGAAGTGGCGAGGGTCGACTGTATTTAGTATTTTCAGAAGGAGTCTCCAGTTTCAGTTTTGTAAAAGTCAGAGGTAAAAATAAGAATATAACAAGACAGGAAAGTCTTCAGGGTGGAGGGCTTTCCAGTTTTTTTTACTTTAGAAATGAATAATGACAGGCTGGAATATAATTAGGGAATGACTGCTTATAGCTATTATAAAATACACAGCAGCTGCAACTGGTTTTGCAGATGTTCCGTAACGTTTAGTGTAACTATAAACAGAGTAAGTATGCACGTAAATCAAATATCGTAGGTGTTGGTGTGCTGCTCCTTTTGCATTTTTTATTTCTTTTATTCCTTTTTTATATCTTCAGAAGATTTTACTCTATATATTTTTCCATAGTGAGCAGAAGTTTTATAGAATATGCTGTTCTTTGATCCCTCTACTATAGAGCATTATTGCTGCGTACAACAAACAGGCAAACATGACAAAAGATGATGCCATCTTGGCCTTCCTGAAGGTCATCGTCAAGTGTCCCACATTTGGCTGTGCCTTCTTTGAAGTGAAGGTAATGAAACGAGACCCCTTTAAGTCAGATGCCATTGCTGATTTTTACATTGTGCATTAATAGCTACTTGTATAAAATGTTCTCTTATTGCAGCAAACTTCTGACCCCAATTTACCTGGCATTGTGAGGCTTGCCATTAGCAAACAGGGGGTTACAATCATCCATCCTAAAACCAAGGTGAATGCATTTTTCATTGCTTCAATTCATGCAAGGGTCAGTTTCAAATAATCAAAACATTGATGTATTTTTTGTTGTTTCTTCTGAACTACGAGATAGCTGCACGAATCCACATCTTAGATATTGTGTATTATTTTCTTTGTTATATTCTAGCTTGTAATTTTTATGAATCGGTTGATAAATATCTCCTGCTCATGTTTAAGGATGTCTTAGCAAGACACCAGCTGAATATGATTGCCAACTGGTGCAGTGGGAGCACGTACTTCCATATGACTGTAGGCAATCTGGTCAAAGGAAGCAAGCTTTTGTGTGAAACCTCCCTGGTGAGTAATGCAAAAAGTTTTTTTCAGGTGCTGTGTTTTTTTTTTTTTTTTTTTTTTAGCTTGTGAACCTATTTATTTATTATTATTTTTACTTCTCAAGGGCTACAAAATCGACGATTTGTTGACATCCTATGTCAACATGTATCTGAACGAGAGAACAGCATCAAGAACCAGGAATCAGCGCTGAAACCTGACCTGACTTGGAAAAGTGCAGAGTTTTCTTTTTCTTTTACTCTGCCTTTAAACATATGTGCTTTCAGTTCCAATCTTTATATTTATCTCAAAGAATCAGACAGTATGGTTAAACAAGCTTGATAAGAATGTTAAAGGATGTGTTTAGTAATTAAAATCCTCTTATTGCTTCATGCATGAGATTTTTTAGATCTTTCAGGTCTTTTCATCTTCTGGTTATTAGTAAGGTGTTTAATGTGAGTCTATTGCTCTCTTTCTGATCATTTATTTATTTATTCCCAAATGTAAAGAACAAGGTATTGCTATACTTTCTATGTCACTTCCCAAATCAGCTTTCATGATCCAGATATAACATCACATAAATTTGCTTAGACCATGAATATATAGAACAGTGCTATGAAATAGTGATCGTTTGTTTTCAACTAGTGGTTTTCATTACAATGTATTTGCAATTTCATCTTAATGAAAGAGTTGCTTTGGTAAAAACAGCCAAATAAAAAAGAACATGAATCATTGCTTATTGCTTATATTGGCACTTATTTATAGTATAAAACACCAAGTGAAGGGTCATTTGGAGTGAAGTCTGGGGAGTTTATTTAACTATAATGTATTCAAGAATAGAACTTTATTATTTACTGTGTTTGGGATCATTGAGGAGTTTGTCATGTACCAAAAAGTAGACATGCCAGCTCCTCTGCTTTTGTGTGACTCTTCATTATTCTGGTTTAAATGGTCACATCACAGTGTTTTGCTTCAGAGCAAAAACATGGGCACAGTATAAAGAAGGGGGTGTGTTAAATGCAGAGGCTTGGATCTAGCCCAATTAAGACTTGGCAGTGTATTATAAGGCAAAGCCTAGAGGCAGACAGGGAGCCTAGATAGTGGCCTTATTGAGAAGACTGAACTGTATTTGAATATCGATGAGGACATGCCCGATTAGAGCAGAAAGAGGCGATGTGTGGCCTACACAGCTGTGGTGCTCCAGAATAAAAGACAGATTATTAGCACTATTGGGCCTCTTTTACACATCTGTCTCAAGATCATGTGATGAGATTATTTTTGCACTCTGCTGCCCCAGTCTCTGATGCTCCCCCTAACACACAGCAGGCCCCAAAGCAACAAGGCCCCCAGCTTGTCTATGTGCTCTTGTTTTCTCTCAGCTTGTAGGCATTCCTTTACCATGAAGTTAGCTCTGGGGGGGGGGGGGGTTCTCTGTCTAGTTTGAGACATTAACAGAATGGATCATCTCTTCAGCTTTATCCATGAACAGGCCTGTCAAATGTTGCCTCTGTCTTCAGTGTATTGATATACTTGAAGTCTAAGGCATTTTTGGAAGCTTTTTTTTTGTTGCAGCAGGACTTCGGAGCATGGAGCTAGACTCTGTTGCCATGACACCGCGTCCAACCTCACATTGTAAAGGCATGCCATTATTCTCTCGCTGCCGAAATGCACCGCATCTTCTGACTCAAGTCTTTGTGGCGTGCACAAGTGGTCCTCAGAGGAGAATGGCATTGCGAAAAAAGACTGAGGTCAGAGGTCACGCCAGAGCCTTCCCATCGGGCTTGCTTTTGTGTAATCAAATTTGTTGCGGGCACAAAAAGAGCCACAGTAAACTGGAAAACATTGCAGTGCAGGGACAGTTCGGTTCATCCGTTTATTAGCCTTGTCCCCCACCTGATCTCTACTCCTCCACAAATGCTGCACGTAGAAGAAGCTGCCGGATAACCTTCTACTCTCACAGCAGCTGTTATCAAACCCACGTTCAGAGCCAAACTACACCCTCTCTACTTTTCTCTGCTACAATCATCCTAGCCTGCACTGCTGAACAGAGGTCTTGAGAGGAACCATCACGGGTGAGTGTTCATCTCTTTCTCTTTGATAGAGTGTGAGAGTTGAATTGCCTTAAGTTTATCTCTTTTTTACCAGTTACTTCTGAGACTTTTAGTCTGTCATTTAAGATTCTTGACATTTTGGAATCAAATGATATGATTTTAGTTTAAATCAAATGATCCCCAATCTAATTGTGATTAACGATGACAATGGATTTAAACAGATAATGAAAAAAAATATTACTGAATGCAATTTTACTCCTTCAGTTATTTAGTCACTTTCTTTGTGTTTTCATGAATGTGCTTACTTGAACTTGCAAACATTTTCAAGATCCTCAAATCAGTTTTAAAAGCGGTCAGATCAGATTTGCTGGACTGCCTAAAAAAGATATTTAAAAAAAAAAAGATATTTTTTTAAATTAAAAGTCATACAGTTATATAAAAAGTTTGTTTTTCTGCAATTAGTTTTTCGAGTACATTTTTATAAAAAAAAAAAAATAAAAAAAATCTAGCAACCCATGTTAGCATTTTTAATACATGTGAAAATGTTGCACAACTGTGGTAAACGTTCTCTCTGTTTATCCTTTATCATGTCCTAAAAAGCATTTTTATTTTTTTTATTTTTTTGAAAACCTTTTTTCAGGAACAGCATTTTTCCTGAAATTCTAAGGAAAGGATTTCAGAGGTCATTATAGCAGGTGTTATCTTCTGGAGTGTGTTTTTTTTTTTTTAGACCGGCAGCTGTCAGTTGTGTAGGAGGACTTATAATCTTGCGTACTGTACCTTACACACCATTCATGTTCTCATCTTTCCTCTGAGAAAATGGTTTAGTGCAGTGTTCCACAGATTGCTTTAGGACTCTTTTTATCCTGTGCCCATGGACAAGAGCCATCTTCGTGCACACAGAGCTCAGCTCACATACTCAGCCTTTTCTTTTCACAAGAACTGGGCCTAAGGCTGGAGCAAAAAAAAAAAAAAAAAAAAAAAAGTGCAATCCGGTGTAACCTTTCCCTTGACAGCAGAGTTTTGTAATGGTCTGCTTTAATTTATCTGATTTACTGAAGGGCCTCCCACCCCAGTTACTACCGGCCTACTCAACATCTTCACAGCACAGACCCCAAGGACCCCAACACTCCTTAAAACACACCCATTTCACATTTTTGTATGTTTTGAAAATATTGATGCGTAGTCTCCCTATTTTTTTTTTTCCTAATCCAGGAATAAATCAGTTTTGAGTGTTTCTTGGCAAGAGTTTTATCCCTGTATGAAAATCTTTGTTTTACACCTACCTGATTTATTTTCTACTTATTATGAATTAAAAGTTAATTATATCACTGTCAAATGCATAAACAGCTCCCTAAAAAACTCAAAGCACACCGAACACCAAAAGATTCACTCCTTTCGGAAATGTCTCGTGAACTCTGCTTGCACTGGCACTGGAACTTTAAGAGGATCATTCTTGACCTTGAAGAGGATCATGCTGTTTTTAGTATAAAATGTACCCAGTGTGCCAAAAATGTGACCTTAATTTTTTTTAAACTGATGTTGAGAAAGAAAGAGAACAACAATAAAAAAAAAACTGTACTCAAAGTGAAAGTGTAGAGAAGTACTTTTTTATATTGAGATTTTTAATTTTCTATAATAATCTACTTTACTTCATCTTATTTTATCATTTATTTGATCTGTTGTCTTTCTGGCGAAGAATGATTGTACAACATACATCATTAATAGAAAAAATACAAGAATTTGGTGCACAAGTTTGAATTTATTTTCGGTTTTGGGAAATCAACACTGGGTCAAAAATATACATACAGGGTGAAAATTATACATACAGCGCACCTAATATTTGGTTAGATGTCCATTGGCTTGTTTCACCTTGAAGCAAATATATATACACACACTCACCTGCCAATTTATTAGGTGCACCTTGCTAGTACTGAGAACTGCCAAAATTCTTCATGGCAGAGATTCAACAAGGTGTTGGAAACATTCCTCAGAGATTTTGGTCCATATTGACATGATAGCATCATGCAGTTGCTGCAGATTTGTCAGCTGCACATCCATGACGAGAATCTCCCGTTCCACCACATCCCAAAGGTGCTCTATTGGACTGAGATCTGGTGACTGTGGAGGCCATTGGAGTACAGTGAACTCAGTGGCATGTTCAAGAAACCAGCTTGAGATGATTTGAGCTTTGTGACATTATCCTGCTGGAAGTAGCCATCAGAAAACGGGTACACTGTGACCATAAAGGGGTTGGCATAGTCAGCAACAATACTCGGGCAGGCTGTGGTGTTTAAATGATGCTCAATTGGTACTGAGGGGCCCAAAGTGTGCCAAGAAAATTTCCCCCACACCATTACACCACCACCACCACCACCAGCCTGAAATGTTCATACAAGGCAGGATGGATCCATGCTTTCATGTTGTTTATGTCAAATTCTGACCCTACCATCTGAATATCTTAGCTGAAATCAAGACTCATCAGACCAGGCAACATTTTTCCAATCTTGTATTGTCCAATTTTGGTGAGCCTGTGCAAATTGTTGCTTCAGTTTCCTGTTCTTAGCTGACAAGAGTGGCACCCAGTGTGGTCTGCTGCTGCTGTTGCCCATCTGCTTAAAGGCTCAACGTGTTTGTGCATTCAGAGATGGTATTCCGCATACCTTGGCTGTAACGTGTGGTTATTTGAGCTACTGTTGCTTTTCTATCATCTCGAACCAGTCTCCTCTGACCATTCTACAACAAGGCATTCTCATCCACGCAACCCCCACTCACTGGATATTTTCTCTTTTTCAGACCATTCTCTGTAAACCCTAGAGATGGTTGTGCATGAAAATCCCAGTAGATCAGCAGTTTCTGAAATACTTAGAGCAGAACAACCATGCCACGTTCAAACTCACTTAAATCCCCTTCCTTCAGCAACTTTTATCTTTACCACGTCTAGATGCCTAAATGCACTCAATTGCTGCCATGTGATTGGCTAATTAACTATTTATGTTAACAAGCAATTGTACAGGTGTACCAGTGTGTGTGTGTGTGTGTGTGTGTGTGTGTGTGTGTGTGTGTGCGCGCGTGTGTGTTTATACACACACAGCAGTAAATTTTCTTTTTTCTCTCTCTTTTTTCCTAGTTATGACCATGGAGTCCTCTCCCACCTGGCTTCCCACACTGCTGTCCAATCAGACGATTGAGATCTGTGAGCAGGTAAACAACTCCATGGAGAATCTCCTCTTTGGCCTCTACTACATCATAGTCTTTCTTCTTGCTCTTAATGGGAACAGCCTGGCCCTGTGGATCTTCTCCCGTCAAAGAGGGACCTCCTCTCCAGCCAATGTCTTCTTGATGCACCTTGCTGTGGCTGACCTTTCCTATGTTATAATTTTGCCTCTAAGAGCCACATACCATTTGACAGGAAGTCACTGGCCATTTGGAGAGGTTCCTTGCCGTGTAGCTGGCTTCCTTTTCTTTGTAAACATGTATGCCAGTCTTTACTTCCTGGCTTGTGTAGCCGGCGATCGATACCTTGCTGTGGTGCATGCTGTGAGCTCATTGAAAATTCGCAATGCCCGTTTTGCCCACATAACCAGCTTTGCTCTGTGGGCTCTAGTACTTGTAGCCATGGCTCCTCTGTTGGTGACCCAGCAGACTATAGAGGTCAACGGTTCCACAGTGTGCATGCAGCTGTATAGAGAGAAAGCTTCCCGCCGAGCCTTAGTGTCCCTCATCGTTGCATTCACACCTCCTTTCCTGGCCACACTCTCCAGCTACCTGCTCATAGTGAACAGTCTGAGAAAGGGTTTGAGGATGGAGCCGGCGCTGAAGGTGCGAGCATTGCGTACAATCGGCTTGGTCATGCTCATCTACGTGGTGTGCTTCCTGCCATACCATGTGAGCCGGGCCACATTTATCCTTGGTTATGGACATCCAGATCTCTCCTGCCAAACACAGAGAGGTCTAGCCCTGGCTAATCGTCTTACCTCCTCTCTTACCTGTCTGAACGGAGCTCTGGACCCACTGGTCTACCTTTTCGGAGCAGAGAAATTCAGAGGCACTATTCAAAGACTCCTGTGCAGGGATAAATCAGGTGGATCGGCAGCTACCAGTGGAGATCTTAAAGGGACACATGAGAGCTCCCTGAGTGCAAAGTCAGAGCTCTAATATAAGAGCATTTAAAAGTCTATAATCTGTCACCTATAGGCCAGGCTCCATATCCTGTTTGGTCAATTTGATACTACGTAGGCCTTCATGTAATGAAGTACACAGACACTGGGTTTGGATGTGTAGACATTTGAACATAATTAAAAGAGTCAGCTGGCTGGTGTGTGATTTTCTTAACCGGAAGTGAAAAGGGGAAGTTATGCAAATGCCAAAGACATCAGTCAGTCGATTTAGTCACACGGTTTGTCTGAGAGCACCTGGGCCTAAAAATAAAAAAAAAGGAAAGAAATGTTTATTACTTATATTACACAGTTTCACTACATTCTGACCAATAAATCAAAAGTTACACTTTCTTTTTTTTTTTTTTTTTTTTACAAGTTTTTAAAAATTACCATCCAGGGTGTATTCCCACCTGATGTGGGTGATCAGAAGACAAATTCACCCAGCTTTTCATTTGTTTCACTAACAACAGTTTGCTGACAAATTATATTCTATGAACATTAGATTCAACTGAATCAGCTTTTGGGAATTGAGTGCTTGCAGTGTACTGACATAGATTGACAAACACTGCTTATTAAAAAATGCATTTATATGACTGTTGCTTAAAATGTAATACAATCGGTTAATGGCATAGAAATGTTTTTAATCAACATTTCCCCAAGTAAGGTAAAGCTTTTACACATGTTATATTAGCTAATTTTTAAAACGTTTTTAGCCATTTTTTTATTTCTTGTTTGCCAACCATTAACAAAGTCATGTGTCTTGTTAAGAAAATCATCACTAAGCAAAGGATGTTGCAATGTTATAACAGCTGCTTTTGAGAATAACATGCATATACAGATCTTCATATTATCTGAGCTGACACGTGTTTAAAATATAATTATGCTTTTATCAATGCTGTTGTACCACAGTAAACCTTTTATTGCAGTATGTATGTCACTATGCAATTCTACGTATGCATTGCATTGTGTAACACTGTGTACCACTTTTTCTTCGATAATAATCATCTTCATGTGCTTATTTTGCCTCAGTGGCTCTGAATATGTAGCTATTTATTATTCTGTTTCATTGGTTGTGAAGTTTCCGCACTTTCTGTATATTGCTATATTTCAATATTGCTGTGTAAAGCGTGCTAGATGCACCGTTTTGTGAAAATTAAACTCTTTGCTATTTTTAGGTTGTTTTTGGAGAGTTTCTTATAGAAGTCACACCACCAAAGCACATTGCAACAGTTCACTATTGTTAATACAGTCATGAATACGCACAACCCAGTCACACTAGAGGGCAGAGGCAGTGTGTGAGTGCAGCATGGGAACTGCATATGCATGATGCATCACATGAGCTGTCAGAGAGCAGTGAAGTTTCATTTCTTTTAGGGCCTTCAAAGCACTCAAAAGTTTTCCTTCTTTGTTTTGTCAGAGCTGATGGTTCCATGTGACCATTTTGGACTTGCAGTAGAATGCATTGTTACAATTGTTGAAAGATGAATGTAAGACTGAGTCATTTATTAACAGCTCGCAGACTTTCACATGCACTCTCACACGCATTCTTTAGTGTGGCTATTGCTACTGTGTGCTCATGAATGCTGAGACAGAGAGAGAGCGAGAGAGAGAGAGAGAGAGAGAGAGAGAGAGAGAGAGAGAATGGAAACCCCCATGCAGTTATTGCACTTGGGTTCTCTTTTCATTTCATGTGACTCAAACTGTGGATTGTCAGCAGAAAGTTTCTTTCTTCCCTTCTCTCTCTCTCTCTCTCTCTCTCTCCCTCTCTCTCTCTCTCTCTCTCTCTCACTTTCTCACACACCACCGCTGATAGAGAGAAAGAGGAGTAAAAGGAGTGTGGGTTACCCACTCTTGGTCCTAATTCATGTTCTCATGACACCTACACACATTTGACTTGAAATTATGAATAAGAGCTTGCAGGCAACAGTCAGGTTTGTAATGCATAGGACACATCACTGTTGTTTGAAACGAAGGTGAAGTGCCCAGAAGTAGGTCCAACCTTCATTTACATTTACTCTCACTGATCGCTGGTCACAATTTTGAATGTAAGGACAAATTCTATTATGTATCAGCAAAAAAGTGTTACTGTTTAAAAAAAAACAAAAAAACAACGACAACAAAAAACAATATAACTGTGTCTTATAACATGGGGTCTTATCATAGGCATACACTCTGTTTTTAATTACTGTTGGTCATAATGTTGTTCTCGGTACCACATAACTAAAACATACTCCACTTAAGCCATTAAGCAAAAATTAAATAAATAAATAAGACAATGTGGATGCCTAAAAGGGTCTACCAGCGTACCAGTGTTATTTCAGTGACCTTTATTATGCATGTTTGGTAGAAAAGGTATGGTTGTAACCATAATTCCTGCCTCAATTGTTTGATGGAAGAAATCCTTTTTGTTGTTGTTAATTTTAATCAATATTATTATTTATTATTTATTTATCAAGATTATTTACACTGTGTGCAATTACTACCACAATTACAAAAGTCATTAATCTGTAGAGTCTGAGTTATTGGATATAAAGTCCACTTTAAGTCACTAATTGTTTGACTCCATCACTATACCTGGACTTTCTTTTATATGATTAAAGCTTTGGGTTTGACCTTATAAGACTTGGGCTTAGCTAGGTTTTGCTGTAACAATAAATAATATAGTTTATAGTTTGTAAATGTTAGTTAAGAGGGGAATGGTGGTGCAGTGGTTAGCACTGTTACCTTACAGCAAGAAGGTTCTGGGTTCAAACATGCCAGCCGACGGGAGCCTTTCTGTGTTGAGTTTGCATGTTCTCCCCATGCCGGTGTGGGTTTCCTCGGGGCACTCCAGTTTCCTTCCACAGCCTAAAGACATGCAGATTAGGTCAACTGGCTACAACAGGTGTGAATTTGAGCCAGAATAGTTGTGCTTCTCCTTGTTAGCCCTGTGATAGATGGGCAACCTGTCCAGGGTGTAGCTCGCCTCGCGCCCAAAGTCAGCTAGGGTTGGCTTCAGCTACCCTGCGACCCTTAATGAATAAGAGGTATAGATAATGGATGGATATTAGTTACTTCCACATGATTTCAATGATACTCAAACTATACCTTCTATCAACTATTACAGCCTACTGAAATGGACTAATATAGCCTAACGAGTCACCGTACCTTTTCCCACCTGGGACACCATTAGTGACTTTATTTATTTTGTATGATTACTGGCTTAGCAGAAGATTGTGATTTAACTGCTGAGCTGATGACTTTTAGATTTGGACATGAAGATAAATGCAAATATAACTGCTAAGCTTCTAAAACCTTTGGGGAAGGTCCGCTGTAAAATGGAAGTGTATGTGTAATGGTTCTTGAGTCTGTGTTTGTGGCTGTCTAGTTACTCAAGATTACATGATATGACCAAAAAAAGAGAAGCTTATGTATAACAGTGAAAGACACAAGGGTTTAGTACAAGGGGCGTACACTGATAAATGGTTTCCTGTCCCATGACAGGTATTTGCATTTGTTATTATTTTTTAATGCAATGTTATCATAAATTAACACTCTTATGCATGACCTGTGCAAGTAAACACTATACTATTTGCCTAATTATATTTTCATAAAGTAGTACACTTAAACACAAGCTCTTCAGTATGTCTTATCTTATTATTATAAAGTAGCATGCTTATGCATGACTCGTATAAGTAAACACACCGCCCTGACACTCCACTACAGTTGCAACTTTAGCTTCTTTCACTACCTTCTGCACCATGTTGCCTCTGTGCTCTTATCACGACCCATCAAAACTGCAAGTATCATAATCTCTGCCCTGTGCATTTGGGTGTATACTGTTATAATACATATACATATTTGTGTTATGTTACGCATTCTTGATATCAGAGAAACACATTCCTTCAGTTTAGAGTAATATGGTTGTTTCAATGTACAAGTACATAACATTTTGTACTAACATGTTTTATTTCTGCTGTGCTGTGACAGTGTATACCAGTCAGCTCTCTGGCCCTTCTCTCTCTCTCTCTCTCTCTCTCTCTCTCTCTCTCTCTC
>JAOVYU010000022.1:19472890-19484129 GCA_025674565.1 Synodontis membranacea
TGAGCAACAGTCCAGTTTGCTTTGTCCTTAGCTAAGTTAGTTAAGACACTTCTGACATTGTCTCTGGTTCCGTAGTGGCTTGATATTAGGTATGTGACATTTTCGGCCCATTTTCTGAAGATGTCTGTGCTTGGTGGCTCTTGATGCACTGACACCAGTTTCATTCCACTCCTTGTGAAGCTCTTCCAATTTCATGAATCAACTTTTTCTTCATCGCCGTTGCTTGTGCACCTTTTCCTACCGCACTTTTCCCTTCCAGTCAACTTTCCATTAATATGCTTTTATACAGCACTCTGTGAACAGCCATCCTTTTTAGCAAAGATCTTCTGTGGCTTACCATCCTTGTGGAGGGTGTCGTGGGAGCAGTCTTACCCTAACCCTAACCCAGGTTGTGTGTACTGAACTAGATCAAGAGATACACAGTATTTACCCGAAGTCAAAATTAAATATTCTAATAATTTAAGATGGGATTTTTTTTTTTAGCTGTAGGCCACAAATATCAAAAAAAAAAATAATGTTTCACACGTTTTAGATTATGTGTAATGAACCTAGACTATATTAAATTTTCACAGCCTTGAATAAGTGATGGAAAATATCACACTTTTTCGTGGTATTCTTTTTTAGGTACACTAATAATGCATCTTAGTAACAACACACAACAGTTAATATTCACCTGTATATGTCACCTGTTTCTGTAACCGTACTGGGGGGATGAATACCCTTCCTCCAACAGATATTCCCGCAGTTGGTGTTTTGATGATGGTGGTGGAGAGCATTGTCTAAAATGTTACTATAAAAAGTCCCATAGAGGTTCAGTTTGGTTGAGATCTGGTGACTGAAGGCTGAACACCAAATGATTATTTTCATCCTTATCCTCCTCTTCATCCTTATCCTCCTCTTCATCCTCATCATCATCATCACACCATTAAGGGGTACTCCAGGATTAAGGTTGGGAATCTTCGCTTTATAAGGACGGGTGGAGCCAAACCATGCCAGTAAAATCTTGAAAGTTAGCGGTTTCAATTTACATTTGTCACCTACCTATGCATATCTCTACTGGAGTTTACTGCCATACTTCATGCCATATTGCCCACAACCATTTGAGAGAACTTTTCATGCCTTGAAGCCAGGTACCACACCCTAACAGGCTTTTTTTTTTTTTTTTTTTTTTTTTTTTTTTAATTCATTTCAGTATACACTGAACCTGTTAAATTTACACAGTACAATAAAACTGCTATTTATTTGCTTTTTATTTTATTTATATTAGCTATTTTTCAACTTTTGGAAAAATAACTAATATAAGAAAGCGAAACAATAAATCACGAAATATGTGATGTGCATGATCACTTATTTATTTATTAAGATCTATGACGTTGCAGTTTTATGGCTATAACCAACACATCATAGTTTATCAAGGAGCATACTAAGCAAATGATTTCCATATTCATAAAATGACATTTAAATATCCATTCAACCTAACACAAACAAAAATGATGACACTTTACATTAAATTAATATTGAGACTCCCTTAACAAGCATTTTCTGCATTAGTTACGATTAGCAAACTTTGATGAATTAATAAATAAATAAGTAATGTTTAAATGTTAACAATATATATTTCTCCAATCTCTGTCTAAAAATAAATCTGTATAAATCAGAAGAAAAAAAAAACACTCTTATCCCCAGGCATAAATATTGGAAGTTGTTTCAGCCTCAGGTTTGAATTTTGCCAGTTAGCAACATGTTCATTAATATTTGTTAAGAAACACAGGAACAGGGGGAAAAAAATCAGGAAATAACTATACATGGACAACAGAACAGTTTTGGGAAAATGTTAATTTTATATTCAGATGTTTTTGAACACCAACTGAACTTCGAACCTGAGTGAACTGTTATGTTTAGTTAATAGAGTTAATGTTTAATCATAAATAGTACATTTCATTTTATATTTTGAATCCAAAGCAGATGGAAATTTTAGCACTTATCTGTATGTGCTGTGAATGCAACTAAAAAGCTTTTGCTTTCCTTCCCGTGTTTTCAGGCATCTGAAGGTGTCCCCATTCGGTTCTTCACTGTGCTATCAGAGCTGGTAGAAGCATACTATAAAGAGAATATGGGTTTAGTCACACATTTGCAGTATCCTGTACAGAAAGAGGAGGAACCAGAGGATGAACCAGGTAGGAAACAGGATTGCTAAGAAGTGCTTGATGAGATTGCGTTGTCCCACATTGTAAGGAAAAAGGTCCTAAATTGTACTATCGCTTAAAATTGCAGTGACACCCTCTTCTATACTTCCTATACCTTCGAGCATGTGACGGAGGTGTAAAATGCAGTAAAAATTAAGCTCAGAGTTGAGCTTAAGGCCTACTTAGTATGTTAAATGTAATTTTTCTATGATGAGTTATTGTATAATAAAGATACAAAATACCAGTAATGGTACAACTTGGAACTTATTTTCTTGCATGCATTGGGGCTCAGAGTCACAATTCAGTTTATGCATGCAAGAACTTATTATGTGCATGACCAGTGTTTAATGCTTTATAACGTTATTCTCAATTTCTGCAGAGCAATTCACTTTACCTCCTCAGCTTCCACCGCGGAACTTCACACCCAGCGAAAGTAAAGATTGCCATGCTGAACCTGTAAAGACGATAGAGCAAAGCCATGTGTCTGTCTTAGACACTTACGTTCAGCGGTTGCAGCTCGTCGACATGTCACAGTACTACAAGATTTTTACTCTAAGTGATCTAGACCACAAGATCTCACATTGCTAAATGATTTACACCATAAAATGATTTGTACTACATGAATTGAACAATAATGTCTAACAATACATTTGGATATGATTCATGCCATGATCCTATAAAAATCATGATCATTGGTTATTATGTTTGTGACCCTATCTAGCAAACTGAGTCACAGTGACACTTTGGCTGGTTCTCACAAAGAAATCTGTTTCAACTCTAAGGTTAGCGTTTGTATCAGGTGTAAGCTTTGCATTAATTAGATGCGGTAATAAATATATCAACAGAAGTCTTCACACAAGGATTGTAAAACAAATGCGTACCATATAACAAAAACAAGGGCCATTGTGACTTATTTTGCTGGATCGGGTCACATCTGTAGGAGCAATTTATAATTAAAAATAATTTTTTAAAAATGGTGTAGTGGTACTGTGCATCTCTAGTTACCAGTTACCAACTGACTTGTTTAACATGTAGCATCACTGAAGAACATCAAAAAGCAATCCAGGATTACTTCAGCTCAGCTGTGGGTCTGGATGTGGAGCAGGTACACAATGGGAACACCAATCTCCCCAACCTAAAGAAACTTCTCAAGACCATCTGCAAGGGCCTCAACAGGTATAAATCCCATGAGACTTCTTCAAACAGCTTGATGCTGAAGGAAAATAAAAAAAAAACACAGACATTTTTTAAATATGAGTGACTTTATAAGCTAATGGTAAGTTACTGTTAACCAAAATTTGATCTCATTTCAATTGACACTTCAATATTTATGATATTTTCTGTTTGTTCGTTTGTTTGTTTTAAGTGAGATTTCTCGTACGCTCCCAACTCTGGAGGCCTTACAGAAAATTGTGGATCAGCCCATGTCACCTGGAGCTGGGAGACTTCGAGGACAGGTTACTGTGCTTTATCAGCTAAAATGTTCACAACTGTAACAAAAAAAGAAAAGAAACTGAAATCTTTGTCTCTGGTGAATTCTGTTTTTGTTTTAGCTCTCACTTGATTCCAGCCAGTCTGTGAGTTTTAGGCTTGAGCAACTAACCAAGCTTTTGTCTTCAATTGAAGACAAGGTATTATAATTTTTTTCCTTTCTATGTGATTCATGCTATATGTCTTTTTTTTTTTTCTTTATAAATATTCTGTTCTCAAGACAGCTCTGCAAGGATATACTGACAAACTTGCTTTCTATCTCCCAGGCTAAGAATACAGTATTTGAATCTGCTGGATATGATGGGGGCCACAGGAAGTCTCTTATACCACCTGTAACATTTGAAGTAAGAAAGAATGCTTTTATAGGAATAAACATAGACATCGTTATATTGTACCGTAGTAGTTATATAATATCCACAGGATAAAATGCAATGAGATGTGTTGTTATAGGAGACTAAATAATCAATCAAGTTCATAGTTTTCCTATGACGGTACCACTTGATAAGATGATGATGATGATGATGATGATTACTACTATTACTACTACTACTACTGCACCACAGGAATTTGCCATAGCTAACAAGTTTTTATTTATTAAATAAACACACATCGTATGTTTTATCAGTTTGTAGTTGCATTCAGTGTTATCAATTTGATATTAATATCAGTTACATTATTACATTTTGCTTTTTTGTTATGACTTTCATTTCATCTCCAGCCCCACTTTTTTTCCTCTCTCTTGAAGACAAAACAAATGCAGGTTGCCATTTTACTGATAAACCACAAAGCCCTCTGTCCTGAATATTGCAAGTCCCCGTGTAAATTGTCACTATAGAAACAATAACATGATAGAAAGAGATCATTAATACCTGCGATTTGCAGCTAGAATTACTGTCAAAGCTGCTTTTATAAAAAAAAAAAGTATTATAAAAAAATTAAAAAGTAACCGTCACCTAATTAATTAACCAACCTCAGTCGAGAATTCAACCTCTCTGTGGTATAAATATATAACATTTATATTTCTACATGTGATTATACTGTATATTACAGCATTTTACTACTGGGCATATATCTGATCTTTCTCATTGTATTACTGCGGTTAAAATATGAATATGTTCCATATGTTCCTTTTGTGCTTTGCTTTCCACAGCCGCATGCAAATAAGGGCGAGTCATGTTTGCCTGTGTGCAAGGGTATTGTGACATTACATCTGGGTGGTTGTGAACGTAGCACTGTTTCTATATCTGAATCTCTTTAAAACATTTCTTAAGTCAAATCTCTCTATATATGCCGTGTTTCCTTTTTTCTGTTCTAACAGGTAAAGTCAGACTCCCTTGGCATATCAAACAAAATGCTCTTAAAGGTTGATGTAGAAAGTGGGAAGGTTTACTTCAAGAAGTCCAAAGATGGACCTGAGGACAAATACTTTGTGCACAATAAAAGTATGTCTTTGTTCTTTTATGATGAAAAAAAAAAAAACGTGTGAAAGTGCTTGTGTGTTTAGTAACGGTAAGGAGGAAATGGCTGTGACATTTCTCATTGGCCCATGCTCATGTTCTCTCATTAACTGTGAAATATTAAAGCCACAGGATTAACATATGTAAGACATCTGTTTTTTTTTGGTTTTTTTTAATTCAGAGAATATTTCAAAAGGCTCTTCTGATAAACGTTGTATACAGTCACCATTTCCTAAAGAGCATTTAGGGAAGTCCTAAGCATCAGAATGACTTCATTTAGAACTTAGAAATAAACGAGAAAAGATGACTAATGGAATGAATCTGTTTGCCATTATGTAGTCTTGCAGTTGGTGAAGTCCAAGAAAATGCCTACCAAACTGGAGTTAGTGGTGGAGACTGAAAAGGAGAAGACCCAGCGCAAAGAATTTGTCTTTAATGACACAAAGGTGAAGCTTCGCTATGAATGTTAAGAACGTATTTGAATTGATCTTGTTCCCTAGACAACATTAATTTCCAAATTTTATTATCACAAAATCACAACATATTCTGGCTTTTTTTTTTTTTTTTTTTTTTTTGCTTTGAACATGCAAATTACACTGGATATCAAAATAAAGGGAGGGGGATTCAATTGTCACATGCTTCTAAGGATATGTGTCTGAATTTTTCAGAAGAGAGAAGGTTTCTGTCAATTACTTCAGCAGATGAAAAACAAACATTCAGATAAGGCTGAGCCGGATATGATCAGCTTATTTGTTGGCACATGGAACATGGGTAAGCGTGTCATCAGCACTGCCTTCGGCATTGCACCACTAATTGCTAAACACCAAGTTTCTACTTCAACAGTCTTTAGGTCAAGTTTATACTGAACACAGAATGTCTCACCCTGGCTTTAGTTAAATTAATCTCATCTGGACACTGTAGGTTTGTAACAGCTGCTGAGATCATAAAAAACAAGCTTATGCTAATCCTAGTTCTTTCAAAGGTTTCTAGGAACCTAAATGTACATCCAGATTTCTTTAAAGCCAATTTATTCCTGTTATAGCTGTTCGATTTGATCTTAGTGCATTGGATAATGAACCATTTATGTGCTCTCTTGTTCCCAGGAGATGCCAACCCACCACCCAACATCACCTCATGGTTTCAGTCCAAGGGGCAAGGGAAGACCCGTGATGACACAGCCAGTCAGATTCCACATGATATCTATGTCATTGGAACACAGGAAGACCCAATGGGAGAGAAGGAGTGGATAGATATAGTGAGGGGAACCCTCAGGGACATCACCAACATCAGTTTTAAACAGGTACAGCACTCCATAGTCATCTGTATTTGATTTGTTTCCTAAAATCAGCTATTTTGACAGAAACTGTGTATTTGTGTGTGAGACAAAAGAGGCGAAAATAGTACTGTAAGTTGCCGAACAGTTCAAAACTCCAAGATCTCGAATACTTATTAAATTATTATTATTATTATTATTATTATTATTATTATTATTATTAAGTATTAAGTATTTCCTTATGGAATGTGCATTTTCATATTCACTGCCTGGAAATTGCCTGTGAGAGAAATAAAACCACTGAAAGCACAACTGAAAGTAAATGAATCTTGTATAAGAAATCACATGGGAGAATAACTGCATCATGTGAAAGTGGACTGAATGTGAACAGATCATAACGTGATAAAATATCATAAGCATAAAAAAGCGTAAACCCATTCAATTTCATCATTCAACATCACCCTGAATAATACACATAAAAAAACAGGGGGAATTTTATTGATCATGCCAGTTAGGACTCATCAAAGACTGCAGTAACTGAGTCGCTATCATCAGTTAGTCATTTGAAGCTTGTCAGAAGTGCTGTAATAAAATATGGTGTTACTCTAGATATAAAAAACTAAGTCAAAGGTGTGAAAACAGTACTTAGCTATAGCATTTAGCTGATGAGTAAATTTAGTGTATAAGGCACATTTAAACTTTGTCTGTTGACCAAAGTGCTGCACAATGTGCCGTATTAAACAAGGTTTTCTCATAGTGTAGAACCTCTTCCCACTGTATTAGGCAATAATCAACATGTACTGTAACATGCGGGGTGTACAGAAGAGACAGAATACAAGTAGATTAATTCAGCTCGTTCTTTATTGGGACAAATACAAGAATCATACAACATCAAACAAGGACAATCCATAATCAGAATAGTGGTACAGGAACCTGGACTAGGAAACACTTGGACTATTACAGCACTAAAAACATCATAAACAAATAAACAGTAGGGTAAACATAGACAACCTAGTCAAGGACTAACACAGAACAGGTGAACACAGCTGGACAACAAACCAATGAAAGTACAGGGGTGAAAACAGAATTGGAATAAAAATCGAAACAAACACGAGCATGTGGCTTTCGTTGACATGGGAACTGTGGTTTGAAGGAGGACACACAAATCAAACATGCATACACATAAAACAATGCATTAAACCATTCACAAAGGCTGGGGAATAGAAGCATGTTTTGTGGTTTGATTTCAGTCTTAGTTGACATCAAGCAACAGTCAGCAGTAACTGTGAGGAGGCCATTAAAGATGTAATATCATGTGCAATACCACAGTAAATATAATCCTTCCCAGGATTCCATAATAAATGTTTGAATAAGATGTATCATTTATGTGCAAAAAAAAAAAAAAAATAGTTCTCTTATAAATAAATTTTGATTGCCATTTCCTAATGTCTCACCAGATAGCTACTCAGACGCTGTGGAATATAAGAATCGTTGTTCTTGCCAAACCGGAACATGAGAACCGCATCTCCCACATCTTCTGCCACAGTGTTAAGACTGGAATAGCTAATACCCTGGGTCAGTTAATCTCCACCCTAACAAATGAGACTAGCAAATGTAACCTTAGCTCAGAAGAGCTAATTTGACATGGCAGGAACATGTCTTACATCTTTATTTATGTATTTATGTTTGCATTTTTCAGGAAATAAAGGAGCAGTGGGAGTATCGTTTATGTTTAATGACACCTCGTTTGGATTTGTTAATAGTCACTTGACTTCAGGGAGTGAAAAGAAGCTCAGGTAAAGCCCTAAACATCTGGGTTCATTCTACTGTAGATGATGGGGGGAGAAAGACTGTCACAGTGGTATAACCCAATAATTTGAATGCTAAACAAATAAATTTTTGATAGAATAGTTGTTTGTTTTATTAACTTCCTCTATTCTTCCTAGACGGAATCAGAACTATGTAAACATCCTGCGCTTTTTGAACCTGGGAGATAAGAAACTTAATCCATTCGACATTACACATCGCTTCACACACCTCTTTTGGCTTGGGGATCTGAACTACCGTATTGACCTTCCACCAGGAGTAAATATAAATAAATTTGTATTGATATACATCCAAACTGTAATGCATTGTAGTTTTGAGGCACAAAGTCCACAGTATTACATTGTGATAAATGGAAAAATAGTCCATCAAATGTCAGAAGCTTTGCCTAAATTAGGAATTTTCTAAGAAATAAGCTAATGATTATATTCGGTTGGCTACAAACTGTAAAACTGTAAATCTCAAAATCTGCTTCTTGTTAGAATACAGTGGTGATAATTGCAGAAAACACGGAGCCTCAACATAACTAGGAGCAGTTAAATACAGCCGGCGCTAACATAACCAGACAGGAAGAGACACTGGTTTTTGTACTGTTGTTTTGCATTTTCCAGGAAGCAGAGAACATTGTGATGAAGATCAAACAGCAACAGTATCAGGAACTGTTATGCAGAGACCAGCTCAACATGGAAAGGGCAGATGGAAAGGTTTTTCTGTATTATGGTGTGTGCTGATCCTTTCGTACTTTTCTAAATCATGTAACTTTCTCTAAATCATGTACAAGAAATTTAGTTCTGGCCATACAACTTGAAAAATTGTTGTTCCGACCCAAAACTCCCTCTGCTCTAGACCTCATATGAAATCCAGTTCTGTCCCAAACTTGCACATCAATACACAACATACAAACACACCATATACTATACAACTATAAAGCAAATTTCAGTCTTGTCCCAAGATTATTATATATTTTTTACAATAATGTGTATGTAAAATATTACAGTTTGTTTGAATTGACTTTACTTACGGCCTTTGAACTGAAAATCAAGTGACAGCTTTTTGTTAACAAGGATGCATTGTGACACTTTCCAGGTTGATTACATACCTTGTTAATAATCGTCTAAGTCACTTGACTTTGTCAAATTAATAGCAACATTGACAACTGACAAAGACTGATGTAATAGACCTTTCTAAATACTGTACGTAGGTTTATGTCAGTTGTCGTGAAGGGCTTACAGCATGTAGATCTAATAAAGCCTCAATAATGCTTTCTCTTAAGATGACCATGAAAAAAATGTATTCAATTTTACCTTCAGTCAACATGTTTTCCATTGCAGAGGAAGAAGACATCACATTTCCCCCAACATATCGTTTTGAGAGAGATACGCATGAAAGATATGTCTACACCAAAGCCAAAGCAACAGGGGTACTTATATTTGTTGCCATTGATTTCTAGACAGTTTAGTGGAGAAAGGTTACCTAGATGCAAAATGCAAAGTATAGATTTTCATCTGCACAGTCAGATATAATGCCCCTACTATACTCAGCTCCAGTTCATTCTGATAGAAAGTCAACAGTACTATGCTCTCTTTCACATAATCACGTCAGGTTTTTGTTTCTAGGATATGGTATTACTCAACCTACATGGTTAAAATATCAAATATTTACCTAATAACCTCGATGTCTCTCCAACAGACTAAATATAACTTGCCCTCGTGGTGTGACCGTGTGCTTCGCAAGTCCTACCCACAGGTTCATGTGACTTGTCACTCATATGGTTAGTTGAAAGTTTTTAAAACTTGAGCCTTTTGTAGGGTGGAAACTTGTGCAACAGTACATTTCAGCAATTGCTATCATTTTTAACCTGCATTCTTCCTATCCATTTCAGGATGCACAAATGACATCCTGACAAGTGATCATGCTCCTCTATTTGCTACATTTGATGTTGGAGTGACGTCACAGTTTGTCTCTAAGAATGGTATGCTGTTTATGCTATTCACGCAATGGTATATACACTACATGACCAAATGTATGTGGACACCCGAGCATCACACCCACATCTGATTTTGAACATCCCTGATAACCTCATCTATCATTATTATCTAACCAAGAGAGTTTTCTAGGATGGCTTTCGACTAGAGTTTGAAGCATGGCTGTGGGGATTTGTGGCCATTCAGCCACAAGAGCATTATTTGTTCAGTGGGGTTGAGGTCAGTGCTTTGTTCAAGACACTCGAGGTCTTTCACTCCAACCTGGACAAATGTCTTCATGGATCTATGTTAGGTGAATGGAAATTGTAATGCTACAGCATACAAAGACATTCTATACAATTGTGTGTTTGTAGCATTTATTTGCCAACTTCATATGGGTGTGATTGTCAGGTGTCCACAAACCTTTGGCCATATATTGTAGTTGAAATCTAGAGATTATCAAAGCATGTTCTGGCATCACATAGGCTTAGCATATACTGTACATGTATACATGGTTTGGCTATGTTATTCCGTTGATAATATCTAGTCTTGGAGATGTTACTTAACTGGGTTTGAATTAACGGGTCAACATCACAAGCTACGCCAAAGTCCTGTAGTTTAACTGAATATCCATGAAGTGTTAATACAAAAGCGAACACCCAATATAAGATGCAAAATTTCTGTTCATTTAAGAATTTAAGATTGCCTTTGAAATGTCTTCCATTTTGGATGTCTGTCCTGCTGAATCTGGTATGATACAGTATGTATAACTGTGTATTTCCAAGTTGCTATGTAAAGATGTAACTGCTCAGAGCCTAAAGTAGAGCCATGTGGAACATAATGTTGGGTTTTTAGGCTTTTAAGAATATTTACTGATGCTAGTAAATGGGTAGCATTTTTCCAAATGTGATCTAAAGGGGCAAGCAGTCATTAAGTCATTAGGAATTTTTAGCCAGTGCTGATTCTGTACTATGATGTTTCCAGAAACTAGACTGAAATACAACATGCCTGATATTTATCCAGAATCTAGTGTGTTGGACATTA
>JAOVYU010000022.1:19488164-19499469 GCA_025674565.1 Synodontis membranacea
GGAAGCACACTTGTAAGATTGCAGGTTCGAATCCCTTGACCAGCAAGGTACCACTGAGGTACCCTGAGCAAGGTGCCGCCCCCAACCACTGCTCCCCTGCTGTGTGTCATATGGGTTAAATGCAGGGGACACATTCCGTTGTTGTTTTTCGTGCACTGTGTGCTGTGGTGTGTTAACGATGACAATTAATCACTTTCAATTTGATCATTTTTATTTATTTTTTTAATTTGTATTTGTGTGTTTATAAATGAAACTACTCATGAATGCACTAGTCATCATTTGTCTGACTCGCGTGCAGGCGAGACGTGTGTGGCTCTGCGGGCTGCAGAAGGAGGCTACACTGAGTTTGCTGTCCCACTTACACATCATGGTGAGCAGACAGGTGTACTATCAGGAGCCATCCAACTACGCACATCGGAAGGGAAACAGACAGAAAAACTATATGGTAAGTTAACAAACACATACCACAGACTTTTACACAGTGTGCTCATTTCGCTTCTGCAATCCGATACTGGTTTTCTTCGTATAAATCAATTAATCATTTTATACTAAATATTCCTACTGCCAGTAGCTCTCTTCAACTTCTATACAATGATGTGTTGAAGAAAATATTTAATTGTACTCGCTGGATTAATTGGATGCGTAACATTGGTGTGTTGTTGGTTTTATGCTTAGAAAATGATTATACATGTAAACAGCTTTAACAAAATGTGTTGTCCTCTCTGCAGATTTCATTAAGATTTGTGATGACTCGGGAACTGGTAAAGTCAAATCAGGAGACCATAGCAACAAGTAAGTGTTTTTTAGCTCATTTTCACATTCCCATATTTGATTGATGATTCACAGTGGCTTGGAAATAGGTCTGACAAAATTGTTAGTGTTTCCTGATGTCTAACTTGCTCGAGCCATTAATGTTCATGCTTATTATTTAGTTACTGATGTCCAGAAATTATTTACTGTTATGTATCTTTAATTAATTCATTATTGTGAATTATTCATAAAACTATAGCGAAACTAATAGTGAAGGAATGTAGTTACAGAAGTTAGGAATGCCCGGTTTAAATACTATATAACTAAACTATTACACTGTTGAAATAAGGCCACAAAAACTGTATGGTTTGCTTTCAATTTATTATGAAACTAAATTGGTTCTTACATAAAATGCAGGTCTTTGGCCCTACCCACTGATATTACCAATCCTAATTATATGGATGTTGTCTACAAAAGCAGCAGTCAGTCAGGTTGGAGCTACACAATGTCCAGCAGACCAGTACCCTCCCCTGTACATATGGGTAAAGAGACAGCTACTGGCAACACCTCACCAAAAAAGACAGCATATGATCATTCTGTGTGCAGCCCCACAGGAAAGCTGTCCAGTCCAACGTGAGTGCACCTGAGCATTTCCTTAACCTATACAGTTCTCCAGCAAGGTTCAAAGGTCCATTAATGATTGCTCTACAAAGAACCTCTTTTGCTTTATCTTTTATGTAGAACATCTACATTTTGGCACATTTTTGCATATGCATTTTTTTTAATAACTAGACTTCACAAATCATTACTAATATAAAAGCTAACTAAAAAGTGCATTTTAATTGACTGATTGTGATCATTTACAACAACAACAAAAAAAACATTTTTTGGTGGTTGTGTGTTGAAAAATCGCTCGTTAGATCTGAAGAAGGGCAACCAGCAGAGATGTTTGACAATCCACTTTATGGATCAATGGGGAAGTCACGATCTGGCAAGGATCAAGAAATGTCCAGAAAAGAAAACTTGGCGATTCCTGAGATTTTTGCCTTTCCAAAAGGCAGTGAGTCTGACCCTGATCGCGCACCTCCAGTCCCGACCCCTCGCGCTCGCTCCTTCACCTGCTCAGAGAGCAAAGGCCAGAATCCTCCCCCAACCCCCAGTAGCAACAGCAGCAGCACTAGCAACCACAGCAGCAATAGCAGTCTACAGCCACAGTCCTTCAGCAAGAAGCCTGTGGTGCCCTCTCGCTCTGAGGGAGGAGGAATGATGTCTGGAAAGCCACCACTGCCTATAAAGTCTCGCCCAGGTCAAACACCAGAGCCCCAGTCAAAGCTCAGAGACTACAGAGACTCCTCAGAGTTACCAGGCAAGATGCGGCCTCATCCTAGACCAGGCCAACCGCTCCCCAAAGATGGTATGACATGCAGTGCAACTTTGGTATATTTTAGTTCAACACAAAAATCTTAGGAAATATCTAGTCAAAGTGTACAGAACATAATTGTATAAAATGTGCATTTTTGCTGTATATATTGCATTTATTTAGATACTATTATATTGTATTAAATTAGGACAGTTATATTTCAGAAATACTCAGGAAACTCCTCAAATGAGTGGTAAAATCCTAAAGGAAGTCATTTTCGCAAAAGAAAATAAATAAATAAATTCAAAATGCTGTTCATTAAACCTTCACAAAGCAATCATTTCAGCAATTATCTCAGTATAAGCATACACATATGTGCCTTAGCAGCACTGATTATCTCTGTGTATTTTTGTAAACCCTTTACTTTAGGATAGTGTGCATATGGCTCTATGACACCTACATAATCCCATTACCACTGACAAAAATCTGAAGAAAAAAAAAGGTGTGAGGAAATTGGACAACACAGAGTATACACATGTACATCAATTTGAGATCAGAATGGAAATTGAAACCCAGGAGCTGTTAAAAGCAGTTAACGAAACTGTTCTGCCAAGAATAAACTTTTATAAAGGCTCGGTACAATTAGTTTTGGCTGCCATAAAGTCTTCCTTCATCGATTTTTGTTAACTATACATAAAACCAGAGTGAGGTGACATATCTTTAATATAATCTAAAGTCTTCACAGCGGTTTTTAATTAGGGCATCACAAAAACTGACTGTAGCCTCACATCTGGTAGGTCCGAATCATGTAAGTCATCCAAGGTAAAGCATTTCAAAAACATGCCTTTCAGTGTGTCCTGAGCTCAGGACTTGGTGGAAGTATGCTCTATAACAGTTACATATTGTAACAACAGATTTATGCATATTTTCTCAAGCCCGTATTAAAGGTACTTTGAGTTATTTCTGCCTAATTGATTTTTGTGAATACTTATGAGTCACAAGCATAAGTGAGACTAAATTAGTTTGTAGTTTTGTAATTATACAGTTAATATGTACGTTATAAACAGCTATGGTCATGCCATGCCACTGTAATAACAGTTATATGATTTGTATTTGGGAATTTTGATCATTATATTTTTTTTAGTTTTGATGGTTGACACGGGCAGCACGCTGGTGTAGTGGTTGGCTTTGGTCACCTCACAGCAAGAAGGTTCTGGGTTTGAACCGCTGAGGTTTTCTCCAGGTGCTCTGGTTTCCTCCCTATAGTCCAAAGACATGTGGATTAGGTTAACTGGTTACTCTAAATTTTTTCCATACCTTTTTTACCTCACCCCTCGCCCACAGTCAGATTGGGATTTCTCCCGATCCTGATGGATAAGTGAATGGATGGAGGGATGTTTGACACATCATCATAATAATAGTCATCACATAAATCACATATGCTCGAAGAACACTGCTCTATAAAGTTAACTGTCACTGCATTCAAACAGAAAAATCTGAAAAAAATTAATGAAGGAAGTCATTATGACAGCTATTGCCCACTGGAATAAATGGTTATGTAGAATTCATATGAAAGACTTATACAGGTATAGTGTAGCCCCATATACATTACAATTACGTATAAAACACATAGAAGCCATTCTGATTTGTCATACGCTTACTCTGAGATCAGTGGTGTTGTAAATTCATAATGATCACTAATTGCAAATGCTTTCTCTGTTCCCAGTGCATCCTGAGCAAGCACCAAGTCCAAAGACAGGTCGCCCTCTGAAATGAGCCTGCATTTAAGTTCTCCAGTTGGCCAGCACTGTTGGAGTTCTTCACCAACCTGGAGACCTCACACACCAATTGTGATTAGATACAAACTTCCAGAGAGGCTCATTAAAAAAAGCGAGAAAAGCTTTTGTCTTATGTGTAGCAAGACAGAAATGAAGAGCTACAGCAACCGTGCCATGATCTTGGACAAACTCTTTTGTTCCAGTGCAAATGAATGTACAGTGCAGAGAATTTATCAGCACTTAGAGACTATGCATAAAGATCATTTCATCAGATGGAACCCAAAAGTATAAATCTCACCACATTTTCATAAGTTTCTTATGTGGATGACTGATGCTTTCTGATCTACTTTCACATTGTAGTGCCTTCTTTAATTTGCAGGTCTTTGCTAGATTAAATTTATGGAAAAACGGATCCATCATTTGGTTAGATTTCCTTGATGCTGTTCCTGAGATAATTGGGGAGTAATTTATGAAGCAGAATATGAAAAATAAATACATCAGTATAAAGCAATAAGAATAACACTTTTGCAGCGTTCACATCATTCCGGAGTTTTGTAATCCATGCAGGTAAACAGTTATTTATATGTATGGGTTCTGAGATAAAAGCATCTATATCTGATGAGCTGTGATCAGCCAGTCATCTTGTGCATTTACCCCCTGCATTAAAACTCATCTCAAATGTCTCTTTGACCACACTGTGTTTGGATTTCTCTTTTTCTTGCAGCTTTCTGCTAATACCAGCTGTCAATATAGATTTTTTTTTTTTTTTTTATAATAAGTGAAACACTTTTACACTTGTTCAAATCAGTTTCGTCTGAACTGCTCATTTAACATATAGAGTTATGAAACTAGGATGAAAATCGTTTAAGTTAAAGCTATGAGAGATATTTTTGTAAAATGCTGTATGAGGTTACTGAAGGTACCTGAAATAAGCCACTTTTGGAACATTCGGTCATTGTTTGTAAACTCAGTAGATCACTAATTCCTTTAAATAGGTGGCTAGTATGAGAGTTCTTTTTAAAAAAGGGAAGAAATGTTATCCGCTTGTATCTCGCCAGACGTATGGATCCATGTAACCAAATACACTTGAATTAGTACTATACTCCTATTTGGTACTATAAAATTCTGTAGCTGTTGGAGCTGTAATCCTCGGTAATCGTAGCATTTCTTGGGGGCATGTGTTCTACAAAAAAAATGTTGATTTGTCTTGCTGTACCGATGCAAACTGTAGATATCAGCTCAGCTCATCCTGGTTTTCTTTCCCCCTATATGAATGTAAATGAAAGATGTGGTAAGTTTATCGATTGTCAGTGTCGTGTCTTCCTCTGTGTTTACCATTTTAATTTCACTTAATATGATGGAAATAATACAAAGACCCACAACAATTTAACAAACCCTCAGATTTTCATGGAGAAGATTAGCGATGAAAAGAAAACTGTAAATTAGTCATATAAACATTAGAATGAATAATTCTCCTCCCTGACACTACTTGATTTGGAATGCTTTTGCTTTCCTTTTTGAAACCAACAGGTAACCTGCTTTATTGGTGCTCAAGCTTGAGTGCTGCCATTTCTTTATTCCTTCCTGTTTGAGGTCAAAAAGTGCCAGCAGTTTTTTTATGAACATGTTGATTGACCTGCAAAGTTCTGTTGAACCTCGCTGTTAATAACGCGACTAGATTAAAAAGAAGAAGAAGAAGAAGAAGAAGAAGAAGAAGAAGAAGTGTCGTTCGATTCAAACCCTCAACATTTTTAAATCTACAAAATACTTTTCGCCATTACCCAGTCAGGTCGAGTCTGCAGTTGCAGTTTGTAAATGCTGCCCCCCAGTGGCCATCCTATATATATATATACAGCGAGTGCTAAAACGTTTAAGCCGTGAACTTTTATTTTGAATGTACGAACTTGTGAACGCGCTAATAATGCCGTTTATTGTACAAGACAAATCTGGATCAATTCCTAAGTCACATAGCGGCAAAACTTTGACACTAGAAGAATTTACTCAACAGTCTGGAATGCAAAATGTGTAGACATAACCTGAGATTATTATTTATTTATTTATTTATTATTATTTATTTTTTTATTTTTTTAAAGCGTTTAAAATCGTTAACGTTTAAAAAACGACAGGTCTCACATTTATGACGATAACCACACTAAACCAATGGGTAGGAAGAATAAACAGCCCTCTAGGCCCTGACCAATGAGAAGGCGGTTTGATTGCTGCCCGTCCGTCCGTCTTTGATGACGTAACCTTGCGCCCAAAACAAGCGCGTGAAAAATGGTGAGCTTATATGTTTTGTGTTAATGTCTTTATTTTCAGGTGTCTCGTTGTTGTTTTTAAGCTTCCTAGTAATATAAATAAAGTTACACAATTGTGTGAATTACAGTTCTTTTTGCTTAATCCTGCTAGTGTTATAAAGGCTAGCTAGCGCATTAGCTGACTGTTAGTACTATATTAGATGGCTCGTGCCTTGTTATAAGTACATTATAAAGGGAAGAGCAGCAGTATATAGAAGCCCTTATATCCTTATATATAAATATATAAGGAGGAAACTGAGCTTTCTGTTCTTCACTACATTAACACTCACTCATTCATTCATCAGAGCTCCAGAGGTGCATGTGGCTTTGTACTGCCTTTCTCCAGTATAGCCATTTAAGCTCACCTAAAGCTTTGAAGGTGTGTGAGAACAGACAGTATATCCATGGGATCCTTCACAGCATTGGTTTTAAAGCACAAGACAGTGGTGGAGATTCTATCTGCTAGCTTAGTTAGTTGGAAGTCATTCATCAAGACTCTTCTCAGTCTTGGCACCTAAGTGGTGGAATGAACTTCCTCTGAACATCCGGACTGCAGACTCCTTTGCTGTCTTTAAGCGACGACTAAAAACACATCTCTTTAAAGAGTACCTGGACTAAAAAAAAACAAAAACAAAAAAACTGTACACCCTGTAGGGCACTAACTTCTTCTTTTTAAGTAGACACCTATTGGTATTGTCAGATAAGCATGGTTTTATTAGTGTGGAAATGTTCTTGACTACAAAGCACCTTGTACATCGCTCTGGATAAGAGCGTAGCTAAATGCCTTCAATGTAAATGTAAATATCAGAGTGCATGGCAAGACCGCATGAAGTCTTGACCACTCAAAGCTTCAATCCAATTTCTTTACCCCTTGTCACATGGGTTTCCTCCAGGGTCTCCAGTTTCCACACAACTCCTAATAACAGGCTTATTGGGTGGTCTAAAATGCCCTCAGGTTGTAACGAGTGGGTGAATGTGTGTCCGTCAAGTCAAGTGAGCTTTATTGTGATTTCAACTGTATACATGTGTTACAGTAAATTATTGTCTTCCTGGCTTTTTTTTTGTTTGTTTTTGTTTTTTTGGTCCTTCTTCCGGTGTGTCCCTCTCGATTCAGTATTGCTGCTCGTAAAAACTCCGAATGCACTCTCTAGAAGTTTGTCTGTTCTGCGGCACTGTAGAGGTGGACCCACGCCCTGTGTAGATATAATGGGCTCATTCTAAGCTTGCTAAAACTCAATGATCCGTACTCGCTGGTAATTATACACTAATGAAAGCAAATATTTGATTTTATTTGTCATTTCAACTGTATACATGTGGTACAGTACAGGGTGAGATGAAACATAGTTCTCCAGGACCATGGTGCTACATAAAAGACTAAGACACAGAGTTACAAGAAGTGCACGTATGCTACCCAGAGACGCAAGACAACATAAAGTGCACGTGTGCAAAACATTAAGGGCAGCGCAAAAAAAAAAAACATGGTGCTAACCAGTATTCAAATGGGTAATGGGCAAAGAGCATTTTGGAAAAATGGTGACTGATAGCACGGTACCCTTTCTCGAGTATGGTCCCTTTGCATCCAGCGTTTCTGGGATCGGCTCCAGACCTACTGCACCCTGACCAGGATAAAATATTGAAGATGAGATGAATGAAAAAGTAGTAACAGGGTTGTTTTGGTTAATATCGCAGTCGAAAGTTCAAATTAAAATGGGTCTCGTTTTTAACTTTGACTGAAAACCTAGTGTAAATAATGTTAACTTTTATCCACCTGCAAGTTTTAAAGCCAGGAAGTGCTGTTAATATGTCACAGTGTTTCATATTTACATCTGTATGAGAGAAACGTTGAGGCATATAGAATCCTCATAAAAAGATGAGATAAAGTGATTGATTTAAAATTCAATTAATTATGGTCTTTGTATATTCTTTTACTCTGGATAGGGTCTACAAGCATTTCAGAAGCCCTGCTCTAAATCATTAGACTTTTTGTGTGTTGACGTGAATCCTGTACTGTGTACATATCTGATTGTATGCTGTTATTATTATTGTTGACAGCTTTTCTACTCGTTCTTCAAGTCCCTGGTGGGTAAAGACGTAGTGGTGGAGTTAAAAAATGACTTGAGGTGGGTATCTTTTTTTTTTGTTTGTATGTTTTAGTTTTTTTTGTCTATAGTTGATAACTGTGGTGACTGTATTCAGTGTGATTAAGACATGATTGTCATCTTACTTAGGATCAATAATCTACACATGTACATGCAGCTGCTTTAAAGGTCCACTATGTAGGATTCAACCACTTGAATGCCCCTTCCTTACCCTTCTCTTTCCACTTCCACGTACCAGCATTCACACTCCCTTGCTTTTTCCTTGCTGAATAATACGTTTGATCCTCCACTTTTCAAAATCCGACTTGTTAGCAGACTCTTATTTCTTCCTCATTGTCTTCCTGTCTCCTTTTTTTTTTTTTTTGTTTTTTTGGTCATTCTTCCGGTGTGTCCCTCCCGGTTCAATATTGCTGCTTGTAAAAACTCCGAATGCACTCTCTAGAAGTTTGTCTGTTCTGCGGCACCGTAGCGGTGGACCCACGCCCTGTGTAGATATAATGGGCTCATTCTAAGCTTGCTAAAAACTCAATGATCCGTACTCGCTGGTAATTATACACTAATGAAAGCAAATATTTGATTTTCATAAGTATATAATAGTGTGTATACTACTCAAAATACTACATAGTGGACCTTTAAAACTCAACCACAGTGTGTTCACTAACTTCGGTCTGTCTAAATCGCAGCATATGTGGAACCCTACACTCAGTAGATCAGGTACGTTTCGGACATTTCTCTGAAATAATTTTCTGTATTTCCGATTGGTTGCTTTAGGCCACTGTAGTTAATGCTTTGTTTCCTTCTCACAGTATCTGAACATCAAACTCACAGATATCAGCGTCACTGACCCTGAAAAGTATCCTCACATGGTTAGTAAGAGTTCAAATGCACCCCCCCAAAAAAAAAATCTCTTTATATTGAGTGAATCCTACTTACTGTACCGTTGATCTTGCTGTCTTCAGTTATCCGTGAAGAACTGCTTCATCCGGGGGTCAGTGGTGCGGTACGTTCAGCTGCCAGCTGATGAGGTGGACACACAGCTGCTACAGGATGCAGCACGCAAAGAGGCCATGCAGCAAAAACAATGATTCATCTGGTTTAGTTCTTTTGCTTTTTGCTGGACTTTGCTTTTTGGAAAAAAAAATATTAATTCAAATTAACAGCACTGGTTTGTTTCTGTTTTAAGCTCAAATTTTGTATAGTGTTGTTGATATAAGGATTGCTGTATGTTTTCCAGTACATGTTAACTTTGAGACGTGGCAGATACTTGGCCTCACTGTTCACATTTCAGGCTTTATTAATGATCTTTGAAATTAACATGGGGTTGTCTGGGTTTTGTCTCTTATAGATTAAGTTGTAGTACTCAGCCCTTAAATACAGAATCACTCTGACCTAGGCATAGGTGTTTATACGTTTAGATGAATTTTATTACATTTCTTTCTTTTTTTTTTTATCGAATCAGAAAACAAGAACCCCAAAATGATTAGTCATAGTCAGAGAGAGTAAAGTGTCCTGCTTCTGTTTTGTTGAAACGAAAATAAAACTGATACCATGTTGAATGTGTGGTAATGCATATGATGTTTGATTTCTGGCTTTCCTTTCAACTGCTGGCCTTTACGCTTCGTGCACTTCGTGTGCACTTTTAACCAGCAGCTTGTGGAATTTCTAGAAGTTGGGTACTCAGAATTGCCCCGTCGTGTGTTTGTGTGCGCACTCGTGGTGCTTAGTTAATAGACTGATGTCCCATCTAGGGTGCGTTCCTTCTGCGTGCCTACAGTTCCCAGGACAGGCTCTAGATTCGTCATGAACCTAATCAGGATCAAACATTAACTGAAGATGAATAGTGTTTAAGAAGCCTCAACATAAAACCTGGTGCGACTGTGTGTGTGTCGCTCAGGGCTTTATGGAGGGAGAATCTTTGATCTAGAACACAGTTTATTCACTCTTGGTCTCCACTCCTACACATTTTACAGTTTTTCCTGCCCACGATATGACTGATTTGACTAATCAGCTAATGAACAGCCCTTCCTAAGTTGACGTGGGTGTGTTAGAACAGGGAAGATGCCAAAATATGTAGGACAGGGGGTACTCCAGGACCAGGGGGGGCTGAAACTGTGATCTAGGGTAGTTTTTTGCCAAGTCCTGATCCTGGAGTTTCCAGTGCACATTTTTATGCTTCCCCTGATTTAACACACCAGTCTCAACTTATTAGATTGTTCATGAACTCCTTCATGAGCTCAGTATGGCTTTGGTTAAGCAGAAGAACAACTTGATGCCTGATGATTATAATAAGTATTACTTATGAGTCTTAACCAACTGAACCTTTAAAATTGAATGGTGTTATTCTGATGTTCCTCTGCTGAAATATATACATCAGGGTGAGTAAGCTATAAGGGTAATGAATAAGTGATAAAAGTAACAGTGCCTCTTTGGGGTCAAGTATCACTGCATTAACACTAAACACTGAAAGTTGTTTAATCAGAAAGAAGAGAACACTTGCTTTCTCAAGTTAGTAAGCACTGTTGCGTGGACAAACTTCTACAGCTGGCTTTTTAGCTGGTGCTGTTCAACCCTGTTGAAGCCTTCTTCAGAAATAAATCTGAGCTGCCCAGTCTGGAAACTAACATTTCATTTTTTCACTTCAGGTTTCAGTAACATTACCATCATGCACCGAAAGTTAAAGGGCTCGTGGAATTTCTCATAGATAATGTTCTCCACGGGGTGCTTTAGCAGGTCGGATAACCTAACCTTGTTCTGAATGACAGGGGAAGATGAAAGTTTAGGTTTATTTATGGTAATTCGATGGCACTATGGATTCTTTGCCCTGTTTGTGAGGTGTAGACCAAAATGTTCTCTAACAAGTTTGTCCAACCTGCTGGCCCTGGACTGCCTATAGTGGCTTAAGAGAGTTTAACTTTTTTGTTCTTTATATGGAATTTTATCCAAACAACTTTTAATAATGTAGTGGTTGATCTTTTCAGAGGATGGTAAAGGTGTGTGTGTGTGTGTGTGTGTGTGTGTGTG
>JAOVYU010000022.1:19500943-19512858 GCA_025674565.1 Synodontis membranacea
GTGTGTGTGTGTGTGTGTGTGTGTGAGAGAGAGAGAGAGAGAGAGAGAGAGAGAGAGAGAGAGAGAGAGAAAACTGTTTGTTTTTGTTTTTAATTAAGTGTTTAGTAGGCTATTATGGTTTATTGGAGAAATGATGGACCAAGGATCATAGGGCAAGGTACTTTAGGCTTTCTGCAGTGTTTTTCACTGCACTTGCTAAATCATTGTGATTTGTTTTTTTTATTATTATTATTATTATTTCTTTTTCCCAAAATAATTGGTTAATACTGATTGATTTGATGCATGTTGACCCGAATTCTATGGTTGGTATCCAAGTTGAAGGTATCCAAGTTAAATGATCTTTTTATTATTATTTATTTTTAACTGCAGGAAAGAGATCCTCATGGACAAGAGTTTTGGTATGGAGTGCACTATTCCAAATCCTCAAGACGTTTCAGAAACCATCCTGAATGAGGACCGGGTGTGTGCTCTTGTATATTCGATCCATCCACACTGGAGACGGTTGCGTTGTCAACTAGCATTTTGCTTTTGGATTAGCAACTCTCCTTTTTAAACAGTGCTTACCATTTAGAACTTGGATTAGAACTAAACTAACTTCTGTCTCTCTTTTTAAAAAGATGGAAGAACATTTCAGTGACGGCCCTATGTTTAACTCCTCAGTTTGTGACTTAACAGATGAGGAGGTATGGATAATGACAACCTTTTTCTGGATCATCAGTCATAAGCTTGTATGTTTTTGTGGGGGTTTTTTTTGTTGTTGTTGGTAACTTGTCTTTTTTTTTTTTTTTTTTTTTTTTTTTAAATAAAGATTTCAACAAAGAAAGAGAAGCACTTGAGGCTTGGCCCTGAAGACCTCAATGACACCGTTCCTTATGATTATTGAATCACAGCGTCCATGTACGGGTGCACGTGTCGTGCTCTTGGTGTTGAAATGTTTTCTAAACTTGCATGGATTTTTAATTTAATTTCATTGAATTTAAAAATAAACATTTTATTATATTCATGCTTGGGTGTAATTTGTGATTTATACTTATAGATATTGGGATTTGGGTTTTCTTTTGTAGATGATATTGTGCTAAAAGATTGTAGCACTATTTTTTTTTTTTTTTTTGGTTTTCAGTGAGGGCTTCAGGCAAGGATGGTGGTGCCCTAAAGGAGGAAATATAAACTGTCACTATTCTTACAGTAAATTTAAAAGGATGTGGTACCTTGTGTGGTGTTGGGCATACAATATATTACTAAGAGCCTTTTACTGAAAATGATCAATTCACCCATGAAGTAAAGTGGTTCAATTTGTGCTTTCATGATGGTGCTACTTTTGTCGAGTATCATTTTCACTTTTTCTTTGTCGTTTGAATCCATTATTTAATGTGTAATCCTTAAACTTCGTTCTAAGAGCTGAATAATATGAATGAGAATTTTAACAAAGAAACTTTAGGAACTTGTGGGTTTAGCAGTGGTTTAATCCACTCTGTTATTTAACAGCTGATTCTATGCAGTGACGTTGAGATTGAAAGTGAAGCATGACTGAAACATGACGCACAGGACACATCAATGGTGAAGGCATCAGGCATTTAATTACTTGTACCTACCCCACAGTGAATTTGAGGATCATTTATAAGCAGTCTTCCATTTCTTTTCCATGTAATGTGTGCAATGCACAAAATACGTACCACTAATGATGTCCTCGATGATTGACACATGCTCTTTTCTCTCTCTCTCTCTCTCTCTCTCTCTCTAGACCACAGTGCTGTTGAATTCTCATATTTGATTGGTGTTGATTGGTCTTTATTTTCAGTAATGGCACCACTGACTGGTGTAATTCAGGTCACAGGTTTAACGTGGATGTTCTACGTGCGTTATTGGTTCTATAGTAATCGATATGGTGAAATCTGTCTGCAACTTATTGACTGTCTTTAGCTGTTCAAATTCAAGTGATAATGGGGACTGACTTGTTTTGCAGATGTTCCAAGTAATTATTAACTATGAATGGTTCAGTGTGTAGCGTGCCATTGTTTATTTGTTGGCAAGTAGCTGTGGTGTAAGAGGAATAAAACTCATCAGGATGTGCTGTCATTGGAAAACGATTACACCACCCTGCTGTGGATTATTTTCCTATAAGTACTGTGTAAGTAAAAAGGGAAACGAGAAGTTGGTGGTGCAGTGTTTCTGTTATGGGTTTTCACTACCTCCTGGATGTACAGGTTTAGTTCCTTACTTTTTTTTTTTGTTATGACTCTCTAACAACGCCACTATTGTTGCTGTCTGCATATGGCTTTTCCATTGCGTGTAGCGTGCACTTTCATGACCATTCACTCCTGGTTCCTCATAATTTAGTCCTGGAGGGCCACACCTCTGCCATGGGTCTACTCACAGCTGCATCAAGAGTATTTGAGCCTGCAGAGTCATAAAGTATATGTAAAAAGGCCTGGAAAACTGACACTTTTTTTCTATACTAACGTCCTAGTTATGATTAAAATCAGTGAGTAAGTTATTTCCCTTGCATGATGGAGGATTGCGATAACTACGGAGAGGCGTTTTTCCTGAAGTGTAGCAGTTCATGATAAACTATTGGAGAAAGAAGTATTCACAATTAGTGAGAATGTACTTTTGGGGAAATGCAGTCCTCGACATCATTAGGCGTGTTCCTCTTCCTCTAAACTTTAAAGTTTTTCACTGTGATGATTTACAGTTATTCAACAAATATTTAACAAAAAAAAATCACGGTTAGTGTGTTTTAGGAAAAAAAAATAATAAATTCTAAGGATGTTGGGACAGGATCAATTTCCTAGTCATGAAAATGAGAAAATAACATTAATGATATTAAAAATGTATTGACATTTAATTTGTAAACCACATAAAAGTTTTCTTAATTATTGAAAAAAAAAAAATTCCTGTAAACGTCTGTTCTCTGAGGTTTTTCCAATGGTGAAGGAAAAGAAAGATACCAAACAAAAATTTGGTTCAATGTAATCAAAGATTTTCTTTCCCATTCAAATTAATAGTGAATATTCTGTAAGAAGATAAAGGCTTTGGGATTGACTGATGAATAAAACCGATGGTGTTATTTCACCACTCTTACATGCTCTCTCAGCTTTGTTAAAGGTTAAATGGTGCAGTGGATAGCACTCCCGCCTCACAGCAAGAAGATTCATGTTCTCCCTTCTCCTGCACAGGTTTCCTCAGGGCACTCCAGTTTTCTCCCACAGTCTAAAGACGTGCATATTAGGTTAAGTGGCTCATAAATAGCCCATAAGTGTGAATGTGTTAGCTCTGTAATAGCCCATTAATAGGTTGGTGACCTGCCCCATGGTGTACCCCCGCCTCTCAACCGAGGTCAGCTGGGATTGGCTCCAGCTTCCCCGCAACCCTTATTGGATAAGCAGCACAAACAATGGATGGGTAGATGGAGCTGCACTAATGGAGCCCTTACACTCATGTCCTGTAGTAGTATAAGTTAGTGTTGGGTATTATTTATAGGCTTGCTCTCTGTCCTCCTCTAAGATACTACTGATCTGGTCCAGCTGTCTATATACCTTCATCCTGATGCCAATCGTTGTGCAGACCTGACCCTGAACAGACTCTTCATTTTCAACTCGGACGCTACGATTTGAAACCTGTGTCAAATGTAAACCTCTTCTTGACCCTATAACTTTGTGCATGTTTCATTATTAATTTATCATCGTGTTTTTTCCACTTCTGACAGTTTTCTGAGACTTTTTCTTACACTGATCCTAGTCATATATAAGGAATCTTGATTCCTCACAAAAAAAAACAATGTTTGTCTCAAGTATGTTTTAGTATTATTGGTACTTTTATTACTGTTATTACATTATTCCATGTTAGCCAGATGAAGATGTCCTCCCAGGATTTTTGTTGTTGTTGTTGTTGTTGTTCTTACTGAACTTTACTTGTCCCTAGGCTTGCGTTAGGCTTGCTTTGTGGTATTTGTTAAAATGAACTGAAAACACCTGCAGAGCTCTGGCATTTGACTTTGAATTCCTGGTTTCTAGTAAATGCAGACTGGTTCAGAACAGACTTGCCATCTCTGCGTTATGTAAATATTTTTATTTCTATATTTATCCATTTATGAGCACTCCAACCCCTGAGCTTAATTATACCTAGAAGAGTACAATGTTCAGCGATTTTTTCCACCCAGTGTAAGGAGTTATTTATATGAGAATGTATTTCAGACTAATGTAGTCCTCAAATTCATTTAGTGAGGAAACAATGAGGCGTTGCTCCAGTGATATACATAGAAATTCAATACTTTTATTTTACATTCATACACATATACAGTTAACTTAATGTATTTTAGAAAAAGCCCAATCCCAAAAAAAAAGGAGTCCTAAAGATGCACAGCTCAAGCGATAATGAATTAGAATTTTTTGTTTTTTCCTCTCTTTGAAATTTGAATTGGTGAAAAGCAAGTAAAAAACAAAACAAAAAAAAAAAAAAAAACACACATACACACGTGAAATGGGGAGAAAAAAAAATAACAAAACAGGACAAGTGGTGTCCTTCAGTTGCACCTTAGATACATAATCTGAGGGATCTATTAAACTATTAGGTACCTTAATCTATTGTTACCTTGTAACAGAAAGCAATTCAGTCACCACTGAGAAAGGCACCTTGAATACACAGTGTGTATACATAAAGAGGGCAAAAAGCGCAGTAATACAACCTTTACTGTAGCTTCTAGAACAATGACAAAAATGTAAACCTTCACTTACTAACAGAAATAGTCACATTTCTATACAAACACAACTGAAGTGAAATAACTGTTGTACCGTAGCAGTATCTGTTTTGTTTTTTTTTTTTAATGCATATTTTAATATTTAATTAAAGATTGGTTCTGCCAGCAGAGAGCAATCTTCACAATATAACTATGCATTATGTCACACTTCTTTGCAGAGTCTTACTTTAATGAATATTGACCAGTAGCAACCCACTTCATGCAACGTTTTATGCTTTGAGAGCAGCCATTATTCTCATATACAAATAAACCCAATAATAGGCACAGCCAAGACGTGATTTTTGTAAAGGAGGCCATTCTAGTGTGGTGTATCCTGTACACATAAAAATCTCTAGACACACATCTTTACACTGCCATAAAATATATCGACCTTCAATTAAAATTCCAATACTTTCTGAAAAGTAACTTCTGTGATACAAAATACTGTATTCTCAAAAACTGGATTTGATTTTTTTGGGGGGGGTTTTTTTATGTTTTTTTTTTTCTTTTCTTTTCTTTTTTTTCTTTTTTTTTTTTTTTAAAACATTCCATCCTCCTTTTTTTTTCAACAAAATAAAGCTTTTTTTTAATAACAGAAAGCTTAAAAACACTCAACGTTACTGTATATTTATATGCAAATATAAACAATAAAGTGACAAGAGACCTTACGTGGTTCTATGTTCACATATAGAGGAAACCCGTAGAATGGCATTAAATGCCTCGATTTTTTTTTTTTTTTTCTTCTTCTTCTTGTCTGATCAACACAGTGTGGCACTACAGTTTCATATGATTGTCCGAGTAGGGCTCAGAGGATGCTGTGGTTCGGCCCTTGTGTGTCCGTGTGTGTCTTCAACAGGCCTTGGTCAAATCTGGCAGATCTGCTGTGGACACACGGTACTGGATTTTGGTGTTGGTGATGGCACCGTGCTTCTGTCGCAAGTGCAGCCGGAGCTGGCTCTTATGGCGAAAGTGCAAGTTGCATTTCTCACACTGCAAAACAAACAACAAAAAAAAGATTCTTAAAAGTCAAGTTCGGTTGTTAGAATTATACAACTTATCCATAATGCAATTTAGTTAAGGTGTGGTTTTCGCTGGACTCACATGGTAAGGTTTTTCTCCTGTGTGTATGCGCAGATGACTCTTGAGCGTCTGCAGGTGGCGGAATCGCGTGCCACAGATTTCGCAGGGATATGGCTTCTCTCCCGTGTGAATCAGGACGTGGGCACGCAGGTGAGCCACCTGTACAACAAAATACGTCATGAACATCGTGACACAGTTTCGGCTCCGAAATCGGAAAATCCGTGGCACGTGCATACAATTGAGCTCGTCACAAAATTTTTTTTTAATCGGTATTTATGCGCCAGGTTTTATACAATTAAACAATAGTTCTGTCCATAGAATACCCTGATCTTTGCCTGTTATGTTCTGTATCAACCACAGCGTTGCAGCAAAGATGTTTATTGTGAATATTATTAGGAATAATTTCTTTTTTTGTTTTTTTTTTACTTTGTCACCATTTTTATAAAAGTTACAAGCCGCACAAGAACGAGTGTTAATTTTATCACAAGTAAAGATGTAAAGTAAATCCATTTCCTGTGATCAAATCCTTATGATTCTCAAACTCATGAGGCTCACTGCTATCCTAACCGGAGTCTTTTGCGTTAATGATAATCCAATAATTACACCTGAACACAGTGAGAGGTATTGGGAAGTACCTGAACGAATCGAGCCCCGCAGGTCTCACACTTGTATGGCTTTTCTCCAGAGTGGATGCGCGTGTGGGTCTTGAGGTTTGCTGGTCGATTGAACTGTGCGCCGCAGATGTTGCATCGATACGGCTTTTCCCCTGTAAAGTGAACAGGACCATTAGATGGCTGGATCTATAAACTGCAGGAGAACATCCATTGAGGTTAGTCTCTCTCCCTCTTTTTTCTTTTCTTTACCTGTGTGTACCGTCTTGTGGCTAGCGAGGTTTCCCTTGTAGCGGAATGCTGCTTGGCAACGGTCACATTTGTATGGCTTGTCGCTGTGTACCTGAAGCATGTGGCGTTTTAAGACTTCCTCCTCTGCAAATTTGGAGTCGCATTCATTACAAAAGTAGGTACCGTTTTCTGTAGCAAAAGAAGATACACAAATGAAGAGAAAACAAAAATCAAGGACATGTCTTTTCTGGGAGTGTTCACTGGAATTTAAACACTGTCGTCAAATTGGGTTCTTAGGTTGTACAGTAACTCTAATGAAGAAAGACTATAGCTTCCAGTGTCGCCCTGAATAATTAAAAAAAACAAAAAATTGGATAAATGTGACAAACTGTCACTTTAAACGCTTTTAGTAAATGTAAATGTGCAAAAGAAAGGCTCACCACAGCTGGAGTCGGAATACTCAGAGTGCAGCTCGGCCATCTCCTCATTAAGGCGCGAGCCGGGAGTGTTGGGACAAACGTCTGAGTGTTGTGGGGACTGTGAGCCACAGGACGTGCACTTTAAGTGGCTCATGTAAAGAGAAGAGTGGCTGTCACCGTTCCTGTGTGAACCCTCCAGACTTCTGCCAAAAGAAAAATGTGAGGTTTTACTTTATTTTTTTTGTTGTTGTTGCTTTTCTCACAGCCACTTCTGGCACTGTCAGACTCGCACTTAGACATTTAACACCGACACAGTCTGGCTAAGGAGATAAAGAGTGGGAATGCTATAAGATAAAGATCAGGAAAAATTTTACAATTTTACAGGTGCTCCCTTTTATTATTATTAATCCAAAATCCTGAGGAAAAGCATTGACTAATCTAATATTGCACACTGACTTAACTAAATTTATAGAGCTTGTTAGTAAAGTCAATTAATCTTCCAGACTCACTGTATCATTTCTCATACATGTCAAGAAATTCAGTAGATACAGGATTTTTGAAATCGACGAAGATGGATGATGGAGTGGGTGGTCTAGGTATACAAGATCTTTCATGCTTGGAAACAAAAACCAGTGCACTCACCTGTTAATGATGTTGTTGAGGCGGCTGGCTTGGGGCACAGTGAAGTCATCTCCATGGTCAGTGATCTTTGTGCTGGCAGCCTGCATGTCTGGCTGCTCAGATTCAGATGAGGGATGAAAGGCCAGCCTCTGTGGGGAGCGCATTTCATGTTCATGAGCGCTACTCTCTTCCTCCTTGGTGCTCTGATTGAGCACGATGAATTTATACTTTTTCCAGTTGCGAGCTTTCGGGTCCTGCGTGCCCTGTGGAGTCGGAGGCTGAGATGTGTGCGAGAGTGCGGCGTTCTTGCTGCTGCTCGATTCGGTGGGTGAATTGGGCTGGCAGTCGGATTTTAACGGGCTCTGCGGGCTGCCAATCAGAGCCTTGCGCCCACTGGAGGCCATACCCACAGAGTAGGGCTGCTGGCTCAGGTCGTCTTCTGCCAAAGGAGCCTGCTCTTTGCCCACGTCTCTCTGATGTTCCTGGGCCAGGCTGGTGAGTCCGTGCTTCCTTGAGCTCGTAACAACAGTCTGAGCCAAGCCTTGCAGGTTCTCCCTTTTCATTTGGTCATTTCTCCCCAGCAACCGGGAGGAGAAGGTGTCAGAGTGGCATGAGCTCAAGTGGCTGGCGTTGGAGCTGCGCGCAAAGTCGTCGCCCGGCGGGCAGTGTTTGTGTTGAAGGACGCCTCCTTTGGCAAAGTCGGGGAAAGTGTTTTTGGCGTCTGTCAGCTTACAGAGAGGGAAAGAGAACGCCTGCATTGGGAACTGGCCATAAAGATTATATGAACTGCTGGGAGTGTTCACCCCGTTAAATATGGCACCAAAAGGCCTTCCGTCACGGAAAGAGCTGGATCGTCCTGCCATGTTCTCCACAACCTCATGTGGCCTGTAACCATGAACATCTTGAGGTAAAAGCAGAGGGCTGACCAAGAAATCCTCTCTGGGCAGTTTGATGGAGGAGTCACTGTAAAGAAACAAACAAAAAGAAAAATGTCCAGAAAAATCCAGAAAATAAGTGAAGTGTACTAATCAGTATAAAATATCGTTTATCAGAAACAAGACAGCAGACACGAATAACAATGGCTATAGCATCATAGGCACTACTGTTATCACAACACTGCTAAAGGAAAGTTTTCCAGCTGCTTCATACAACATAAAACGTGCTAAACTGACATTCAAGTCTCTACAAAAATCATTTGAGAGACATACCTGGACTTAATGAATCTGTGGCAGGTGTCGACAACATGGTCCATCTGCAGGTAGATGGCCGTGTTCATGACTGACATAATGAGGCTATCATTCAGCGTCAGACGGGAAGTGTACATGAAATCCAAGAGGATTGCAAAGCCTTCTGGGTCAACCTTCGGGTCCAGACTGATGGCATTCATGTTGCATTTTAGAGAGTCAGTGAATATCGAGTAAAAGAGCCCACTGTGAAAATAAGGCAGATGAGCACAGTTTTAGAACACCGCTCCCCTTAGGCCTTATTTAATAACAATCACAGCCTATTATTTCAGAGCATTACCATTAAAACGTTAGAAATGAAAACGTTACACAGGTGAATAGCTTAAGTGTACCTGCATGCCATGAGGACAGTCTTGTGAGCCCGAAACTGCTGTCTGTTGACCAGAATGGTGACGTCTGTGAGGATGTCTCTGCTGCGCAGCCGGTTCAGGTTGAGCAGGACGTCGCTGGCATGGCGTGTGAATTGGATGCAGCTGTCTGCTGCACAAGACATATTGTCAAGATCTGTAATGGAAAGTCAAACGATGAGTCTTGGTGTCCCGTTCGCGTATGCACACTACCTACTGGAAAGTGAAAGAACACTGTGGGAAGTGGGCTGGGCAATTCCTCATCCTGACATTAAACGTGTGAAATTGACAATGAGGTTAATGTGTCAGGCTTGAAGGCACACAAAGTACTGCTTATCCTCACTGTGAACGCCTTGTAGGGCTGGGTATAAATGAATATCTTAAGCTCGTGGTCATAATTTTGAATGTAGACAAATCAATCATTTCACTCTCACTCAGATCGTTGCTTCCATTGTGGGAACGTAGAACACAAGGAGATTTATATTTATTTATTTATTTTTAAACCAGAAAATAATCACCACAAATATTATTTCAGTTTTAGTTATCCATCTCACACACAAAAAAAATGTTTATGAAGAAAAGTCTCAAAGTAATTATGTTTACATTTATGCCATTTGACACACAGGTCACACACTAGGAGTACTCTCAGTCTAAAATCTCTGTTGGGGAGGAAATATTATAAGAAAAGCACAGACAAGACTTTTATCATTATTATTATTATTATTATTTTAATTAAAGTGCTCATTTAGTTTTCAACTTTGAATTTTAATATCAGATTTTTTTTTTTAAACAAAAGTATCTGATAGTATTAGTTTCATCACTCTTTCATCTTTTCACCTCATCATTATGCTCCCAGAATTGTTGTACAAAACCTGAACTTAAGAAACAGATGATCAACTGATTATGAATAGATGATTGCAATGTGATAGGACGAACTGTAGTTTTCAGATGAGGCCACTGGGTGGCGACAGAGACCGAATAAAGAGGACCAGGTTCCCGCGGAGAGAATGCCGATCCTCAGGCGCTTCGCCTTATTAACTTTATGGGGTTTTCCGTTTTTAAGGATTTAAGAAACTGGATTCAAAACTGTTACATGTGCTCTAACACCAAAAAAATAATAATAATTTAAAAAAAAAACCCAGCTAACAGAAGTTGACAGCTGGACGTTGTAGTACGAGTCAAGTTATTACTTACCGGTTTACTTAGGTAAAAGTTGACATTTTTTAATAAAAAAATAAATAAAATAAATAATAATAATAATTAGGAGTTAGTCTTTAGTTGTGCTATAAACCTTTGTTAAACCTTTGGTTTGGATATTTTGTATCCGCTTTGAGAGGAAATTCCGATTCAGTGTCCTAGCAACACTCAAACTCAGAGAGAGAGAGAGAGAGAGAGAGAGAGAGAGAGAGAGAGATGCATCTCTGAAATCAACAAGTCTTTACTGCCAGGATCAAACCAATATACAGACTTGCTGAAACACACACACACACACACACACACAGGAGTTGCATCAATATATTCTAAATGTATTGACTACCATGCAGCTAATAAAGCACAAGCCGACCTGATCATCCCATCCACCCATCTCTTCCAGATGAACTCATCAATACATGAGGAGGTTTTCTCATCGCCTTACTCATGTCATGTTTCTGCAGAACAACCTGTTGCATTAGTAGCAGTAAATTCAGAAAGTGTTTTCCTCCTCCAGCCCTTTCCAGACTGTCTACCAGCTCGACCTGTGTTCTAGCAGCTGCTCAGACTAATAAAGCTGGATTTCTCAGCATTGTAATGTTCTGGCACACTGATGCATGCAAGATCTACTCTTATACAGCAGCTTCCTTTTCTACAAAAACTTCAAAACACTCCTCTCACTTTCAGCTCTGACTCAAGAGCTCATCATGGCACTTAGTATATATCTTCATAGATGGATAATACAATCTCTCTCTCTCTCTCTCTCTCTTTGCATGATACAGTATTTTTTCCTTTTCTTTCACACATACTGAAAACGTTATTTTCTACAGATTTGCACATACCTCCGAGTTGTGTAGAGTATGCATTCATTTTTTCCATGCCTCGACATTTTTTATTCCGTACCTAATTCGGATTCTGGTTCGGATTCTGGTTCAGTGTAACTCTGTGTCTGTGGAACAACTTTCAAAGGCAAATTCCGTGCACGTGAAATCTTTCTTGGCCAAACTGAAACTTTTTATTTATTTATTTTTGTTTGGTTTTTTTTGCCAGAGTACATTGTAACCGGTCGAAACAGAACGGGACCGCGCGTCACCATGGTTACCGCGGGCGGCATTCTATTCTGACGGCAAGTTCAGTTCGGTAGTAGCGCGCGGTTTGGCACGGGTCCAAAAAAGGCGGGATGAAGTCATGGCGCGTTCTTTCAGTCCAAACACACCGTGATTTATTTATTTATCTTGGTCCCCCCCCCCATCATCACGCTCGCTTTCTGTCGTCTCATCATCTCTTTCCGCTCATGTGCGACCACAAGATGTCACTAAGAGTTTAATATCGATCTGACCGCTTAGTCACGAACCCCTAATATCTATCAACCCCTGATATCTATCAACCCCTGATATCTATCAACCCCTGATATCTATCAACCCCTGATATCTATC
>JAOVYU010000022.1:19554129-19571638 GCA_025674565.1 Synodontis membranacea
TCTTACATATGTTGCTTTCTTTACTGACATACAAACATTTTTATGCTTACAATTATTATTATTATTATTATTTTTTTGGATGAGTAATGTTTGGGAATATGAACTGTTTTTGTACTGAATCAATAAGGCAGAATTCGTAAAATGTAATTTATAACACTGTTTGTACACCAAAAAATAAATTAGGATGCCTAAGACTTTTGCACAGTACTGTACTTCGGTGATAAATGTCCTCTGTTTGCGATCACAGTCTCCCATGTGTTAAAGTCAATATCAGTCCTTAGAATTAACAGCTGATGGCATCCATTTTTAGGTTTAAACCTCCACCGCGGGCATGTCCGTGCATTTTCACGTCATTCGTTAGCCACAATGCCATCAGGTACCTGCTGACAGTTGGCACAACGTGGGGTTTCGACCTTGCGTCATCTCCGCTTAAAGAGAACGCTGCGGCAGGGCTTTAGTCCGTTAGTCCATGCAGCTTTCTCACCTTCTCATCTGAATACTCTGGTGTGCTCGAACTTCCGTGCTAATGTCACTCTGTGATGGGCGTAAGGGTTTGGCACGCAAGTGTAGTGTAGTGCAGTGTATGTCTGTAGCCGACGTAACGTAGAGTCGGACTGCTAGAAAACCATTGGACGTAAACGCCTAAGACATGGGGTTATGATCTCTCACTATGAATGGACGGATAAAACTGGCCGAATGTTTTTAGCAGAGTCTGAAAAGCCAATCAGTCCCCTCCCTTGCTCTTGTAGGGCTGGAATGATAGAGTCATATGGCTAGGTTGTATTCTGCAACTTTGAAAGTCTCCACTGGAAACTGTTGAATGAGAAAAGAAGCTCTTGCTCTTTTGTTGGTCTGAGTTGACAGCAAGATCCCTCATTTAGAATTTTTTTTTTGTTATTAAACCCCTTTGGAACTATCCTGGCACTGTCCTGCTGTACGTAACCATTAACGTATCGCAGGAAGAGTGAAAATACAGCGCCAGTCAACAAATCAGCACCAGAATTGCTAAACAGATGCAGATATTTCAGTATAATCATGTTTCATAGTGGAGTTTTTTTTTTTTTTTTTCTCTCTTTGCAAGGTTCTGCTGCATGAGGACACAGGAAGTCGTAGGTGCTGATGGTTGAGATCATATGAGTCACACGAACCCACTGACATTTTATTCCCATGCATAATTTCACTGTTACATAGCTGTTGCGGTTATCATTTATGCTGATATGTTGCGCGCTTTGATCAGGCTTTTATAATATTGCACGGTAGATCAACTTTCTGAACGTATATGTAGAGATATTTCTATGGCTCTCGTGCCTTCTTTGACTTATTGGATCAAGAGCAAGATGGAAAGGTATTCTTCATGATTCAGTGACAGCACCATTATTATGTTCCCACGTTAAAATTGTCCTGTGTTTGACCAGGAAAGTGATTCTTATCTGTCATCCAGTAAGAGCAGGAACTGATGCACTGTAATTGCCTGTTCGCATATTTAAACATTTTTGCATTTTCTGTAATACTTACAAGTTGCACGCCGCCACTTTTCCTGATACTGTCATAAAAGGGAGCCTTTTTTCTTCAGAGAAGAGCAAACATTTCTGTCACAGCCTGGCAAGCATGTCTAGACATTGTTCTTCTCTAAAGTAGCTAATGTGCTGAAATATTAATCTGTCCCCATACTGTAAGGATATTCAGGCTTTCACTTTGATATAAATCTCAAATCGATCACATCAAGGCCTGTGCAGAGCTCAGTCATCAAACCGAATCTCTCCGTCATTCGCCACCAAACGTTTGAACCTTTCTTTTTTTTTTTTTTTCTTACTGTTGTGAACGTTGACTGTCTTTAAAACCTTCGGTTATAAACGACGTGTTTGACAGGCTTTCTGCAGCCTGAGTTAAAAGTTAAGTCTTGCCTTTGAGGCTGCCTGTCTTTGTTGGCTGCTTTAAGTTCCTTTGCGATGTTAATATAGTCTTGTCTCAAAAAGCAGCACCGTGCGCCATCATTCTAAACTGACAGAATAAGCCGAAGTTTGTTTGCTAGGAGAAACAGAGATTGAATTTAATTGTTGTATGTTATTAGTTTAGTGTTATTATTTTTTAACTAAAGGCGGAGTCATATCTTAAAGCGTCATCCGTGATCTTTGGTTGTTAAAATGTGTTGAGTGTAATGAGGAAATTAAAAAAACAAAACAAAAAAAACTGAAGAAGTTTCAAGACAATAGACAAGTGTTAATTGACAATGGGCCTCATTTAAGAAGTTGGATATAAACAGATTTATTCATAAATTGTTCATGTCATGAATGGTTACACGAGATGTTTGGAGTTCTTGAAAATTCAAAAAATGAAGGAAAAAAAAAATCACTCGTATCCTACTCGTGCTCCCGAGTGTGTGCATAAGACTAACTAATATAAACCCTGACTTGTTCAAATCTAATCTGCATGGATTACTGCACTTTTATATACTATTTATATACTCACTCGATCAGGGACTAGGATTATCACTGAGAAAAGTTTCTGAAGTTTTTATTATCGTCATTAATTAAAGAGTATGAAAAAAAAAGTGGTTCGACAGAAATCCAGAAATTCAGGGAGTTTAAAAATTGAAAAATGCCACCGTATAAGTGCTTCAGCTGATGGAAGATTTTGCTGATTATTATTGTTTGCTAATTATTAGTAGTAGTACTTCACCCTTGATCTTTTGTTTCGTGCTCCTAGCTCTCTGTTCAGCCGAACTTTTGTTGAGATTTCTGGACGTCACCGAATGCAAATTAACTGAATCGGGAATGCTCTAATTTTTTTCATTTTTATTAATTAATTAATTTATTTTTTACGGGTGAGAAACAATGAGAATCAGCGTTTCTGAAACTTTTGTAAATCTAGCAGAAAATCTTAGGTTTTGGCTTAGACAAAGAATTACACACAACTTTGGTAAAAGATCGTAAAAACGTGGCCCATTATATGCCCGCTCTTACAACGGCAGTTAAGCCAGTTACATTTCTGTTGTGTTTGTGAATTAGACCAATTATTAGACCCTAATTCAAAGGGAACTGGAATGTTCTACCACTCTAAGATGGTCCATTATGTATTTTCATAACTAGTACAACCTGGCAAAAACAAGCTATTACAGTATGTGTCTAACTGAAATGATCAAATTTGTGTCAAATTTTCAGTGTATACAAGACAGATGTTTCTTCATATTGTGTTATATTATTTAAAATTATGTCTGAGAGTCATAAACATTTTCACAAGCTGTGCCCGGCCAGGTACAGTTCAGCGTAACAGTACCTTACCCACGTTTAAGTGTGCAGATTTCTGGAAGAATTTACATTGCACAACATTATAACAAGATATGACAAAGTTTTGTTGTTTTAAAAGAAAGGAAATAAAAGTCGGATTACGAAAAAACACGATGCAATGTTTAACTGATACACTATTTACACTAACCAAAAGTATTGGCACCTGATGTTTAACCCCCCCCCCCCCCAAAAAAAAAGTTATGAACAAGTCTTTGTGGTTAATTAGTGTAGTTTTGCACTGAAACCATGGGGCACATTTAACATTCTGATTATTCTTCTGTAATGACTGATGAGATAGAATACAAAGCAAGGAATCTGAGACTCCTCTTCTTGGTGACAAAAGCTTGATTCTATAGGCATGAAATCATTTTGTTTGGATTTGGACCTGTATTTTGGTGCATTGTCCCATAAGAAGACATGACCACAGCCCAGATGTAGCTTCTTGGCAGAGGCAGACAAAGTTTTATTTAAAATCTAAAAATGTGTAGCTAACTGTACTTCACACTGTGGTTGTACGTACCAGTTTTCCACCAAAGCAACTTTGAGTTCATCTCTCTATTATTCTCCCCCCTAGAACCTGGTTCTAGTCAAAGTTGCAGTATTGTCTAGCAAACACCAGACTGTTCCGTTTGCGAATAAATGAAAGAAAAATGCTTTCATCTACACGCTTTCAAAAAAAAGTCACTGAGGTCGTGTCTCATAGTATGTTTGTAGATTTGGTGACCACCAAACTGTGGCCATCTACCGCAAACCACCAACGGTGATCCTTGGAGAAATGTTTTTTTTTAATTTATTTATTTATTTTTTTATAAAAATCTTCCTCACTACACGTGGAGGTAAAATGCCTTCGCGTCCACTTCCAGACAGGTTCCTAACAGCTCTGCTTCTTTTAAACTTGTGCCCTAACAGCGGACTTCCGCAGTTGAAGGTGTGAAGCTGTTTATAACCGTCGATTATAAAGGTTAACACGCTTTTGTTGATGAATGAAGGCAGTTTGGTGTCTCATATTTATACCCGGGTGGAAAAGGAAGTCATGGATGAAGGTTTAAGAATTGCAGAACACTCAGGTGAACTTAAAGTAAAATATTAAAAAGGGGAAAATGCTTCTCTTAAATTCAAATCTTAAGATAACACGATCTTATCTTAAGATATCTGGGATTGCCAATAATCCAGACGTATAGATTTGTTAAAAAATGTATATATATATTTACTTCAATTAAAGGGTAAATTTTTCTCGTATATTCAGCATGAAATTAGACGACTGACTTTTGTTTTTTTTATATATATATATATATATATATATATATATATCCAACTTTACCAAAAGTGGCTGTATCTGTGGAGATGACTGTACAGCGTGTTGTAGTTTGATTAAATGTTGAATATGAGGATTAGGAGAGTGGCTAAAAGAAAGCAAAATATATATATATATTTATAGTATGAGCCATTTCACTTTAATGTCATTGGTATTGACTTCATTGAACAACCGAAAGAGTTCACTTCAAAGAAAGGAAAGCTACTTTGTGATAGTAATTAAAACATTTCCCTCTAGGTTTAGCTTGCCCGTTTGGCTGTAATGACAAGTTTTATGTTACATTTCTTACAATGAGGTGGTCATGGCGTACAGAAAGTTATTGCGGTCGATCTGTACATGCCCATGCGAACTTCCTTTGCCTGCGTGCACTAGCTTTGTGCTTGTTGAAAAGTAGGATTCTTTCCATATTTTTTCCCCACTCAAATTCATCAGACCCAGGCTAGGCATTAGTCTACTGCAGCCCTGTGCATGGCTTATGCATATGAATAAGAAAAAGGTTCGAAATTCATATTCACTTAGAATAAGAACAGATTGGCCAAATACACAAATGCAAAAGAAAAAAGTGCAATTAGTCGGGTGAGAGGAGTGCTACTAATGAATCAACTTGTCAGCTTAGTAACACAGAAGTGTGTCCTACAGCTAACAAACACGTTATAAGCTCTCATATTAGTCTCATAACAGTGTCTGTTAAATGAGTAAAGGTCAGTGTAATGTAATGCTCCGTGAATCTTGTCTCCAGTCTAAGGTAGGGCGTTGTCATAGTCTACTGAAGTGACGGCTAGGGGTTTTTCATGGCGCGATAACCTAGTCTAAAAACGTCATGTTTTTTTTTTTTTTTTTTCCTCTATCGTGTTATCGATCAGCCATTTAAAAACCTAATAGGGTATTTGAAAGGAAAACGTATTGAAGAAAGTTGTGTACAAAAGGCTCTTTGTTCAGAAAGATGAAATCCTCTACAGTAATTGTTCTTCCTTAATAGAACTAGAAAGACACTTATGCAATCGCTTTCATCCACTTTTCCAATCGCTGTGGATGATGTTAAGCAGGAAAGGTAACAAAGTAAAATGTTTACAGCAGTAGCGGATTATACAGTAAATGGGGTTTTCAGTGTGCGCACGTCTCCCAGCGTGGAGAAACAGTAGTACGAGTCTTGATGGAGGAGATGGCGAGATCTAAACTGTATTTCAGGAGTCACAACAAGGGACGAGAACCACCTAGTAAAGGAACTTGATTGGGCAAAAAAAAACGACAGAAAGAAATTTACAAGTAAATTTTAATCTGTATTCTGAAAGTCAATGGCTTTAATGTACGCAAGCATGGCAGTAACTGTGTGACCACATCAGGCTTTTTTTTTTTTTTTTTTTTTTTAATAAGACCCATATTTTCTGTTGTTCTCTGGTTCCCTGCTGAACAACTAAACAGAACGTCACATTTAAAAAAAACCCAAAAAAACCCCAATCTTGTTGAATACGCAGAAACGGCGTAAAAAGACTTGTTAAAAAGTTTGCTTTGCTGTTAGACAGGCCACTAATATGTTGAACTGACACTTCATCATTAGCGGTTATGAAAACAAAAAAGCAAATTCTGGCCAGCAATTTTCAGTACACAAGTAAAAAAAAAAAAAAAAGAATAATCATTCTTTGCGTGTAGTCATAAGCTTGATTCCTGCTCTGCCGACTGAGATTGAATAAGCTGTAGGATGATTGAAATAAATAGGGTACCTAAAGAGGTGATTAAGGATGTGATGAAAGAACAGACGTACGCAAGCATGCTGTGAGATTCCGTCATACAGTGTGAAGTCATTTGGGTGGGAAGGATACTAAAAGGAGGTTTTAGTGGACGAAAATAACTAAGCTTCTCATCTCCGGTTCGGTTCTTGGTTCATGTGTAAGAATAACGTCGTCATGGTTTTCGTCTGTGCCCGGTGCTACTTTTAACTGTCAGTTGAGTCAGTAGTGTCTGTGTTTTTTTTTTTTTTGTTTTGTTTTTTTGTTCACTGATGCTATCAGCCAGTCCTCGCACACCAGTGATCAACGAATAAAAACAGCACATGGCAGTAACTGGCTTTTGATTGTGTATTTTCTTGCCTGTTCTGTTGGCTGCAAAAAAAAAAAAAGATCCATTCGGATTGAATTTAATACATTTTCTTTCATTGCTCATCAGGTTTCAGTGTACGTCTAATCAGGCCTTGTCCAGAAGAGACACTGCTGGATTGTTGCTGAAGAGCTGAGCTATTGAATTCATTCGTCTTCAGAGGTATGTATTTTTATTTTTCTCCCCCTTATGTGTTGTATACCTCTCCAATCCACAGCAGTCATGGTTGCAAGTGAATATCTCGTAGTTGGCTTCTCAGTTCTGCTTCTCACTTGAAGCCTAGTCGTGAGTTTAAATCGCACGGTCGCACTTGACAATATAGAGGACATTAGACACTCTTTAACGGCAACGGTAATATAAGTAAGGAAGTAAGTAATTTCAATTCAAAACAGCTATATGTATATATGTATTATACGAGGACCTGTCTTCCTTGCACCAAATGTTTAAGATGGCAGGAGCGTGTCACTACACTAGCAAAACTCATGATTTTATGCAGACGCTTGTCAGTGACAGTGAAATCGCTTGAAAAGCCACTTGGTTTAAGGCCGGCATTAATTGTATTAAATGTTGTAATTAGGCACAAGTCCCTAAAATAATGACCAGTATTTTTCTGCTCTAGTGGGTTTTGCATCTTCTTCCCGTGTTTATTTGCGATTCTCTGGCTTCATCCTACATCCCAAAAACATGCAGGGAGAGTTTGGCTTCACTACAATTGCGTGTGTGTGTGTGTGTGTGTGTGTGTGTGTGTGTGTGCACGATGCTCTGTTTATTTGAGTGATGACCAGTGTGACCCAGTGATGTCTGATGCCGCTTCACTAGAGACGTATTAGGTTTAGTTTCCTGCCAAGGCGGAACAGTGTGTCTCATCAGCATTACCGAGGCTTTCATATGCTTGCCATTGATACTCGTCATCACGTGGGTTCGCAGGTTAGCAGCGTTTAAGAAGTCTGTCCCATATTGAGTTTTTATCCGTTTTCTGTTTCCATAGGTATGTACAGACATCTCTCTCTCTCTCTCTCTCTCTCTCTCTCTCTCTCTCTCTCTCTCTCTCTGTCTCTCTCTCTCTGTCTCTCTCTCTCTCTCCTGACCAGCTCTCCTCAAAGGGAGTGTCAGGCCACCGGTAATTATGCGTCCTTAATCACCTGAAGTCACTCACTCTGACCCTCTTTAACCTCTCTGTAAATGGGTTATTATTACTTTTGAAAACCCCCTCTGTGGTTTCAGTCGAGAAAAGACTTATTTCAGCTCTGCTTGAAAGTTTACCGTTTAGACAGTTTTACGATGTTTGTAATTTAATTATAAGAGAAATAATTAATCTTTTGAAATTACATTAGGAGATAGAGTAATGGACACTATCGTGGGTAAACAGTTATGATCATGTTTAGCAATTATGTTCTTTTTTTTGTTCATTTATATCAGCATTACTGTGCGATGTTTTTCAGCTACATGTGGAAGTATTTACAGATGTGTGACAAACGAAAATCAAGAAAAGAAAGGAAAAAACAAATTAAGTGACATAGTGAGGTATTGGGCCAGTACAAGCTACCGGAACAGCTTCAGTGCACCCTGGCATTGATTCTGCAAACTTCCTGTGCTGTATTTGAGGAATGGACATCATTTGTAGCTCAGATAATTTCTCAGTTGATGGAGAGCTGTCTTAAAAATAAAAAAAGATCTGTTCCAAAATCTCTCATCGGTGCTCAGTCGGGCTGAGATCTGATACCCGTGAAAGCCGTCGCATATCATTCGCATCATTTTCATCCGAATCAAATCCTTCATCAACCTCTCATGCGCTGTTAATGGAGTTCGGGTCATCCAGGAACAACCTACTCCCATCAGTGTTTCATCATATCAGAAACACGGCTTATTTTAACGGCTCTTTGCTTTAAGGGGACAAGTATACCGGGGCAGTCTGTTTTCTGTTCAGTCATCACGCGTCTGTATATCTCAGTTGCTATATAAACGGCCACATCTTGTTCATCATTGTGTGGTGTGCCAGCGTTTCCATTTACTATTATGAGATTGCACATCCCCTGTGGAGCTGCTTTTTTTTTTTTTTTTTTTTTTTTTTTTTTTGATCGCAAGTCTTAAACATGACAAACTTAAAGACTATGATGACGGGTCACTTTTTTTTTTGCGCATATTGCAATGAGTAGAGAGTACGGAAGTAATCATATGTAATAACGCAGAAGTAATTAATAGAGTAAAGAGGTGCGATGTTGCTGCGTTTGTCTTCTCTTTCATACGTACAGGCAGAAAAAGCACAAATTGTGATTTTTGGCATCTCTTCTGGTGCCAAGCATTTTTGTGCCCTGATGAAAAACTATGCTTGTAGTCCGCCGAGCACTCAGCTTGATTGATGAGGGCTGCATCAGCTTCCATAGTTGGCCAGTTCCTTTAGATTTTCTGCAGCACACACACACACACATGCGCGGCTTTACGTTAATGCTGAATCAGCCGAAGCATGCTAGACTGTTGCACTGTGTGGGAATTTGGCAGTTCAGTCCACTACATGTGTCCTGCATGTGTTCACTCTCATGCACCTCAGCACTTGGCAGGGGTTTGCAGTTATGCCAAGGATCCGTGATTGCCCAGGACTGTGTTTACACGCCCTGTTTACATGCATTATGCTACTTGAAGACCACAATGAGGCACTTGGCTCTGACCAGACTGCCTTTCTCATAACCCTGCACAATTATCAACCTTATCCTGGCAGCATTGCAGACGCTATGAACCACACGTTTGGCTCCCGATTGACTTTGGCCAGAATGGGCCGGCGAGTGGCATTCCAGGCAGCGAGAGCAAGCTGAATCAATTTTTTGCCCCCCAATCTTTCTCCCATTTTTGTCTCCATATTTGGAAATGTTTACCTCCTTGTGGCTGCACAGTGCAGGAGGAAGACTGTGTATGAGTCATTTGAACAGCATAAGGGCCTGCCCGAGGATCCTCCTCACTAAAGCCATAGTAAGTAAGGCTCTTGCTCTCGAGGCTACACACACACACACACACACACGCACACATATACGGGATACAACGTGAGTACCTAACAGTTCTTTATGCTGAACTCTGTACGCATCTTCTCCCTTTCAGTCTAACCTTCTCACTTATTCTCTCTCTCTCTCTCTCTCTCTCTCTGTATTTGTCTTTTTCTCATGTAAGAAGGTAGGGGATGTCTTTGGGTAAGCTGGAACAGGTTTCATCCATTGTACTGTGATAAGGTATGGAGATTGCAGACTTGTCGATGTGTTTGGGCATGTATGATTGACTAGCTGGAGCGGATTGCCCTCCCTTGACTGCAGCTCGTCATGGTGTGTAACAGAGAGTATTAATATACCGGTTTTGACCGTTATCACGTTGACCAGGGCAAAACGAACATTTCTGTCACCTGCTAATGGTAAAATAGGTCAGTTGTCTTTTTATAGTTACTGTTTAACAGCCTTTCCTAATTGCCAAGTCTGATTAATGTTTAAAAGGGCCCTGGTCTGCATTTCGATACCATCCATAAGCTTTCCGTTTCTTACTTCCTGCAGTGAAACATTTGAGTTAACCGGGACTTAATATGCTGTAATCGGAAATACGCCAGTCTTCTTTTATACTGCAAAGTAAGAAGGAGACACCGGAGATTGCTGCGTCTCATTCATTTCTTGTGTGTTTTCTATCACTATATCACTGCGATATAACAATCTTTCAACATTTACGTTTTTGTGCTGTAGGGCAGGAGCTTTCAAACTGTACCGGATATATTATGAATATTGTTGTTACAAAGATCTCTATATTTTGTAAATAAGTATTTCATATGAATGACCTGCCTGTTGTGCCTTTATTGTGGGCGGTTGTAATGCTAGACACCATATACCTCTTCTTTCTCTTTCTGTTTCCATCTAAGCCGTACCATACATGGCATTTTCTGTGTTTTTTTTTTTTTTTTTTTCCCCCTCTCCTGTGATGGTTCTGCTATTAGTTGTCGTTCGTGTGTACATCCCTTTTAACTGTATCCATGTGTATTTGTGTTAATGCACCTGTTGGATCCTTTGATCAGTAGTACTCTTATTGAAAAGCAGAAGTAAAGGTCCAAGTGGCCACTAATGGATCGTGGCATGCGGACTCTTCGCTACGTACATTCATCTGGAAGTGCTTTTTTTTTTTTTTTTTTGAACCGGGCAATTCAAAGACATTAAATATACAAAGATCTGGTTTAATATTGATGGTTTAAGTTGTCCATCCGGATGGCCTGCCCTGTTTTCGTGCGTCTGGACTCAGGCAGAGAGCATATCAAAAAAAAAAAAAAAAAGAGCACATCAAAAAAGAGCAGCAGTCAGGATTCAGAAAACATTGCAATCATAAATTTATTAGCCAGCCCACAAGGCAACTAAAAGCTCCAGTGTGCTGCCAAGTTCCATGCTTTGGTTGCCTGGAAACTTGACTGGACTTAAAAAAAAAAAAAAAAAAAAAAAGAAGTGGTAGCTGATGTAATGTAATAATGTATAGTGAGATAGCTAGCTTGGGTATTAATGCAGGCTAATGGAAAGAAATGTGTGTACCATCTAGCAGAACACCGTGTCTGTGCCCTGGCCAAAAGGTCAAGGTGTACCGCTGTAGCATCACATATAAAAGATATTCAGTTCCAGCTGTCATCTTAACAGTGGGATGACTGTTGCTTGAAGAAGAGTTCTATGACCACTTTGAGCTTTACTTTTGCTTTACTTTAACTGTACACGGACATGGCTGTCGAAAACCTTTTATATACGTGAAAGTTTCATGAGTGTATTAGTCATTTCTTTTTTCTTTTTTCAATGGTTGTCGAACCTACTTGTCCATCAGTCGGTTGATACCTAATAGATAACCTAGGGCTGATCTGCTTGGCCCAGGTGTCTGGGCTCCTGCTTCGTCCCCTCCTTCACTGCATTAGGTATGGAGTTATTTACCTTAACGCAACATTGTACTTCAGTAAGTCTGGATCATTTTCCTTTCTTTTTGTATTTTTTTTTTCTTTATAATTCTGTTCTTCTGTGTAGTAATCAGAGGTGGTAAAAGTTCCCGAATACTTTACACAAGAAAAAAAAGTGCTTGTCTAAATATGTAATCGTGGTAAAAGTCGGAGTCCTTGCCTAGCTAAAGTAAAGTTCAGAGTAAAAGTAGTAAAGTAAAGCTAAAGTAGTAAAGTAAAGCTAAAGTAGTAAAGTAAAGCTAAAGTAGTAAAAGAGTTCAACCTCATTTTCAAAGTATGAAATTCAAAGTGCAAGAAAGGGAGACATCTGCCTCAATTAGAACGCTGATTTTAGTTACTGATGGTAAATTGGTGTCACACACACACACACACACACACACACATACAATGTTAGTTAAGGATTGCTAGTAAGAGCTTTATTCCTAATCTCACATCAGTGTATAATAAGTGAATATATAAAGTAATAGCCAGCTGTCACAAGACAAACTGTACTTATGAACAGACTTACTGTCACATCTGTTAAGGTTTAGGTGGTAAAAATGTATATAACGATATTTCCTTGAAGATATCTGATGCCTAAAAAAAAAAAAAAAGTTTGTCAGTCACTTTTCAAATATATGCAGCAATGTAGTGACGAAAATAAAGCAAGTAGAGAATGGTTATTTTTGCCTCTGAAACGGAGTAAGTAAAGTCAGAGATATTACGTGAAAGAAAAGCTAAAGTATTTTGCTGCTTCCAACCTCTACTAGTAATGGGCTGCTGAGATTGGATTAGAATTTCGAGACGTTCTGAGCCACTGGAAGTTTCCTGAACGAGCAGAGAAATGTCTTCCGGATTAAACCCTAAATATTCCTCAAAATTACAACCGTACATAGAAGTGTACATATGCACCAATCTGAGGCTGAGTATGACCCAAAACACTGGATCAGTATCAGATGGGCAGATGGTGGCCTAATGGTTAGGGAAGCGCCCTTATGATCGAAAGGTTGCAGGTTCGAATCCCACAACCAACAAGGTACCACTGAGGTACCCTGAGCAAGGTGCCGCCCCCCAAGCGCTGCTCCCCGGGCGCTGAAAATAGCTGATTTAACATGGGTTAAGTCCAGAGAACACATGTTGTTGTTGTGCGCTGTGTGCTGTGGTGTGTCCACAATGACAATTAATCGCTTTCACTCTGCTGTCTGCGAGGAAGCAGAGCAGGTGCCCGATGTTTTGGCGTACTGGATTCAGCGTTTCTGTCTGTCTCACTTCTGTACGTCAAGGCTTCCTACGAGCAAGGCCTTGTTTGGTCTTTTTGCAGATGAAGCGCCAGAGAATATCAGTACTTTTTGGGGAGGTTAAGGCTTGATGTGTTTGGACAGAGCAGAAATAATACCTATCATTCCTTTCAGGAAAACACACGTCTCCTACTCTCTCTTAAAGCATAAATGGCCCATGTTTGGGCAAAGAATTTGGTGAATGCAAATGAAGCTTAGCTAGTAGTGGCGCCACATCTGGATAGGGTGGGGGAGTCATCTGTTTTAGAACTGCACATTTCTTCTTGACTATATATTTTTTTTTGGTAGATGGCTTTCGTTTCTTAATGACTGGAGGTTTAGTTTATTCTAGTACACTGCTACCGAGTTCTTAGAATTTTCCGCCTTCGTAAACAGCACAAACTATCAGTTGCATAGAAGTATTTAGCGCATTGGCTGTTCTGCTAACAATGGGATGGAAGCCTCAACTATTTAGTAATTGCATCAGGGGGGGGAATCTGAAGCAATTTGAAAGTTGGCAGGAATTTTCCACCAATTTGAGGTAAAAATGAAACAGGTTTGCAAGTCGTTGTTCATAGCTTTACGAAGTGCTCTCACTTCTCTAGCCAAGTGCCACGTCGAAGTATTGGTATCAGTTTCGGGTACGTCTCTGATCCGGGACCGCCAGCTCAGCTTCGGCCTCTTCGGCTGTTTGAACGTTCTTCTCGAAGCCATGTTACGGCAGGAAAAGGTGGAGTGCTAATGGGATTTTGTGTAGCTGACAGGGGCAATGTTCTCGCAGTGAACGATAGAGCAGTGTGATAATCCCATTAGCTTTGGCTCAGTGCTAAGCAGGCCTGTACTGTTTAGCTCCAGGCTCGCCGGCTCTTTAATACTTGTTTTTTTTCCTTCTTCTTTTTTTTGTAAGATAGCGTGATTTAGATTCTCTCGCAGCTTCGAATCTTTCAACTCTTACGAACTTTTCGCCACCAATCAAAGAGGCCATGCATCATGACTTTCAGAAGCGTTTACAGATGCCGCTTTTGCAATTGCCGCATTTCTACCCTCGTGTAGTTTTTAGTATCCCCAGGGTACTCGGCACAGGATTATTTAAGACGTCTAATTGTGACATTCATTGGCAATCTCTTGCGGTTCACATTTCACATTTCACATTGGCTACCACAATGACGCAAGTCAGGTTGGCGTTAAGGCCTCATCTGAGCGCACAAAGCCTCTGCGTTTTTGGAAACTGAGGTTTCGAGCAGCAGAACAGCAGGTGGACTTCAGTCTGAATGAATGATGAATGATTATGTGTCCTCTCTTTAACAATGCACAGCAGAGATCTGATTAGATTCTAGATTCTTTATTTGTCACATGCATAGTTATACAGGTACAACATGCAGTGAAATGATTACAGTTTTACATTTTGCTTATTTTCAAGTGAAATATGTGACGCTAGCTGCCAAAAAAAAGTGTACCTTGACTGCAACAGGATGTCAGATTTTCACCCTCTCTGGTAGAAAACGCTATTTCCAACTCCCAATGGATGAACAAATCTTAACGTAGTGCCATTCCTGTTGAAATTGTGACGATGACAACGGCGAAGAAAGACATGTAGTACTGTAGTACGTTGTATAGATGCAGTCCATCTGTTCTTTCATTTTTACGGAAGCGTTGTGAGTATAAAGCAACTTTATTGTGCAACGGTGTGATGGTCACAGTTACTGAGGACCAAGTGGGAAGGCAGAGCTTCTCACCCAGAGCTTCTGAGCTCTTCTCAGCTATTATCCAGCTCTTACTGCGACTGTCTGACCAAGCAGCGTTGCCTGTACGCATTCCGTGCCCATAACCTACATCAGTGAACGAGTTGGCTATTGTAAGCCAGCTTGCTAAAAATAAGCTCTGGTTGAAGTGAAAAGGGTTGCCTCTCTGTTTCCTGGTGTGCGCTGGACCACAGGCAGAATACGGGGGCTTTCCCCGAGACCGTGCGCATCTCCGGGGCTGTTAGACGCAGCTGAATTTTCTTCAAAGAAAGCGAAATGCACCAACAACACCCGTTAGTCTGACTTGCTCTCAGGAGCTCATCAACTTATCAATACAAACTCTACAACAATGAAAAAAGGAAAAAAAAAAAGAAAGAAAGAAAAGCTGCCATTCATGAACATCCCACAAAATTATAGGAAAAAAAAAAAAAGCTCTGTATGAGTTCTGAATCCTTTTTTTCTTCTTACAATGTAGTATACATGATTGGTCATGGCTCCTCCCAAGTTGGAGCATAATGACGATCATCATGTCAGAGGTACAGCAGTGTATGATGTATGTATGCAGATTTTTCTGGCAGTTCCGAACACACGCCCTAATACAGCTCTGACTGTGACTTACCATTACAGGATTGTCCGGGTGACTCACAGAAGCTCGGGAACATCATGATGTTCCCTGACTCAGTTATCATATGCCTCGTCCAACTTTTGACCAAAACTCTTTTTCAGTGTGACTTTGATCTCTTTCCTCCTTTCAGCTTCTCAACTTCTCAACTAGCCTGGTTACACCTAACAACTAAACTCAGTACCCATAAAGAATCTCGATTTCATAAACGTGATGTTTTTCGTAAGGACAATCGAATGACCCCGCAGTGTCTCAACTGAATTCCCGTCATGACAAAAAAAAACGTCACCGCTCACGCTTACTCAAAAAAAGGCCTACCGACGAATCCGACAGACTCTATATTAACGTGAAACGAAGTCAGTCACGTGGCCGCTGCCTATTACATCATGGTTACGCTGCTAAAAGCGGAAGTCTGTTGAATCCTGGCTTCAGTAAAGGTTATTTTTAGGGAAGGTCACTAGTTCAGCTGTGCTTTTTGGATTCCGTAGTTCGCCATGGAGGCAGTTTAGTTTCAGGACGGAGCAGAAATCAGGAAGTGAGCGATGTACGTTCCTGCGCCAGTCTTAAGGTCTTAACCTTTACTGGTTAGCGTGGTGATTAGAACCGCAGCCTTTACATGTGTTCCAGATCCAGTCTCACTTATTTGAATAAAATAGCCATATAACAAATTAGCCGTGATACTCAGACCAGCCGAATTTGACAGAGTGGTCTGGTCACGGCGCTCAGAAAATGCACACGATGCACTTGGTGTGCGAGTGTTTTATGTGCTTGGCCTAGTGCGTTTGTTCGGAATAATGATGACCACTACATTTATTGAATGTTAAGTGATTACAAAAAAAGCAGCAACCCTTCTGCAGCAGTCACGCATACTGTTTTGAAATTCGTTCCGTCTAGGATAGTGCTATAAGTCAGATTATCAGGGCATTGCAAATGATTTCAGCCGAAAGCTGTGCATTTTCATGGGGTATATTATTACTTGGGTACCGGTATTCATTTCACAGAAACCTGTGCGTAAACTGGGACATTTTATGTAGCCTGTTGTTTCCAGCTGCCTACCACTAGCTGGTGAGTTTCCCCAGATCTGATCTTCGAATTGATTTAAAGGCTTCTGAAAATGCGCCACTAATAGAAATTGTTTCTGTTCTACGACACAAAGGAGAAAATGGGATGGAGGGGGGAAAAAAATTAATGGCTTATTAAATAGATGAGCAAAGTGTTCTGGATTCTATAGAGAATGCAAATTGCTCTTTTTTTTTTTTTTTGCTGACTTTATTTTCATTTTAAAATAGTTTCCCCGCAGCGTTGGATTCCTTGTTAACTTAGTGAGCCTTCAACTTTTGAGCATAATTATGAAAGGGCGGGTTAGGGATGTGTAAAAGGGAAATGCAATCATATGACAGTGACATCATGTATATTATTTGTAAATTATAGTTGCAACATTTCATACTTGTGATACTTGAATTGATTTCTGAATGTGTGATTTTTTTTTTTTTTTCCCCCACAGTGATCATTCTGCCTAATCTTTAGCTGATTGTGTTTGGCAGTCACAGATTTTTAGTCCAGTTATTACCCAACCCAACACCCCCACCCGCTACATTCAGTGGGTTTTAATTTAGTGCAAGGTGCAGATGGATGACAGATTAAAGGGGGAAAACCGGCATTTTTTTTTTTTTTTTTTTTTTTTTTTATTTTATTTTTTTTGCTGGCATGGCTTGGGTCCACTTTGTATACTGCAAATAAATACAACAGTGGATGGAGCATTTCTATCCTGATGGGCGTATTCTATTCCAGAATGTCCCTCCTACAAAGGTTTATTTTCTTTTACCAGCAAAATGTTTGATTCCTCTTATACCCCTGCTATTAGACAACACTAACAATGTGTTATTTAATATATACGTTGTAACTGCTAGAGACAACTTAACAATTGTTACAATGCCCTCGTGGGTGTAATTTTTATTTATTTATTTATTTTTTCTTTTTTTCATGGCCCAAAAAAAAATAAAAAAAAATAAAAACAAACTTGTGATGTTACTGAGAAACCACAAAATGCTGAAGAATATCCAAAGTCAAAAAGATGTACGTTTTAAAAGCTTTACCTCTGACTGGTTCGAAGTACTGACACTGGCAACTCCTGCCAAAAATGATCAATAAACATTTCACAGAAAGCTTCACCAAACCAACAAGTACACAAGTTTTTTTTTTTTTTTTTTTTTTTTTTTTTTTTTTTTTTTTTTTTTTTTTTTTT
>JAOVYU010000022.1:19630901-19643349 GCA_025674565.1 Synodontis membranacea
TGTGTGTGTGTGTGTGTGTGTGTGTGTGTGTACTCTATACTCCTCCTGACAGCTTTTTGAATTTGCGGAATATTCTTTTAGCAAGGCTGATCCTGAGACAGAAAGTTCAACGGCCACGAGAAGCTCTGCACTGAGTCCACGGCGTCATATACTATACACACAGTAGCAGTAGAAAATACAGGTTGTCATTAAAGCCGTCTTCGGTTTAACCTCAGCAGCATGTCGACACTAATGCACGCGAGCATTACTCACATTCCAGGAGTGTTTAACATTCAGTTCTCGGCTAAACTCAGAAATGCTGCTCTCGACATTCATTTTCGAAATCATTATAATGGAAACGTGCTCGTGAAATTCGTGAGACCGCGGAAAGAATGATTTTGGAATGCAGCACGTCGGTACACACCATTTACTAGACGTCAGTTTGTATGTCGTTCGTCTGACATGACGGTCGGGGTTTGTTTGTTTTTTTCTCCCCCCGCTAGACGCTCTCTAAACTTCACAGTAATGCTCTTGTTCTTAGATTGCTTCCTGTTGATGTAAATATAAGCCCTACGCTTGAAACCAATTCTAGTTACATCATTCTGCATTTAATTATTATTTCTTGGTAACTAGACAAAAGGGTTTTCTAAGAATTTTGCCAGTACCTAGCTATAGTAAGAACACCCTGCGTATAGAAGTGTGAAGTAAAACTGTCAAAGTACTATGTTTAAGTGGCCGAGTCATTTTAACGGAATAGAAAATAATTGCAATCGTTATATTAATTCATCCGCATGCAACATTGCTGCGTTACTGTGGCTTTTTTGCTCAAAAGCATGCAGGTGGGTGGATTGGCCAAGCTACAGTAAATTGCTCTCTAGGTGTGAATGGGTGTATGAATGCGCTGTGCATGAAGCCCTGCAAGCCATCCAGGGTGTATTCCCAACCCGTTCCCGGGATAGACTGGTTAACCAGGATAAAGCTGCTGCTAAAGATGAATGTCTGAATGAAAAAAAATCTAGCACCGTGTTATGCTGCATGGGAATTAAATTAGTCATGGGTACAGGAAGTGAGTATGAGCAAAGTCTCAAAGTTGCCCCAAAAGTTTCCTGGAGGCTCCTGAGGGTTTTTTTCTTCTTTTCTTTTTTCATATGGTCCAAGGCCAGGGTATTAGTAGAGCTATTACTTTTAGTGCTATTTATTTCTTAGACATAAAGTAGCTTTGATCTCATTTCAGTTTCGTAATCCTTGCAGTAGTCGATGACATCTACTGCGGAGTCATTTAGCTTGCTGTATCTGTGATCACACTTTTGAGTTGAAGTATACTTGCTTCAGTTTTTACTGACACTGCTCTCACTTGGTTAAGGGTTCCTGGAAGGGTTCCTGTTTACTCAAAATATGGCTCGAGTGTTCCAGTTACATGACGGTCCAGGAAGTGTCTCTGCGCTCTGCTGTGATGTGCTTAAGAGGCTCCTTTGGGCTTTGTGGTTTACACTTCTGCAATTGAAAGGACGCGTTTTTATATATTTAAAAAAAAAAGACGTTATCAGATAAATTATTGAATGTTTACCACCGAAATTGCATGTATGTCGTAATTTCTTTTTCACTTCTCTCGTAGGGGTTTCGCACTGTTAATACAATTCACCTTGCAGAATCTGACTGAACACTAAATAGCTGTTCCTATAAGTACAGCACCCGTGTTATAGGACTCTACAGTACGTACACGCTGTAATTTAAAGCTATTGTAGGGTAGGTCATTTTGGAGAAACCAGCAAGAGTAAGCTAGATTTCGAAAGTGTCCGACCAAAAAAACCCCCCCCCTCCAGTCCCATCAGCTCTCGCTCCAAAGCCACGCCCCCAAAGCGCATGAACATTGAAGTAGATGAATCTTTCTCATAACTACAAAAAAAAAAAAAAAAACACAAATAAGCGACATCCGCCTCGTTTGGAAAGGCGTCTCGTTCAAAGCTAAAGCCATCGAATAGCTATATATGCATATACGCACCAGATAATTACCTGTCCAACAGAAATTCAGCAACCCGTGACATCAGTTTTCAGGCCCTTGAGTCATTGCCGTCGTTGAAAAGCCATACCGATGCTCACTCTGTTTTGACGTCTTGCATTATTCAACCACTTTTTCATCGTTTTCAACTTCAGTCTTTCTTTTCTTTCTCGAAATAAGAATTGCAGGCGCGACAATCCGAAATTCCGAAATATTTGGGTATTAAAATATTAAAGTAAAACTTTTTTGCAAACTTTAACGGAAGGTTTTAATATAAAGTCTGTGTCTGTCTGATGCCGAAGCGAAGAACATGGTATTATATGTTTGCAGCATGTTGTGATGGAGTTATCTGCCGTAACGTGAAACTCAAGGTAACTGTGATCGTATATTTGAATTTAAACCAAGACCTGCTGACTTCTCGGATCTGATTAGTCAGAAGGTGTCAGTTCATATTCCAGTACAGCAACTTTCACACGCTCATCCGAATACGCGATATTTTCTGTCATTTCTTCTTCAATTTGCTGGAGCTTGCTCCTCATAAACAAATTTAGTAAAGATGCTGTTACTGGAAGACAGTCAAATTCGTGACGTTATCACAACCCACCACCTTGCTGTCGATTATTCTCCTATACAACAGTATAATAACATTACCGCCCGTCATGTTTTATTCCTTAGCCGTCAGATTTTTAGAACTGTGATATTGGGAGTCGGAAGCGGAATCCGTTGGCTAATGATCTGTAGGAAATATTTAGAAAAGGTTTAAAAAAAATAAAATAAATTAAATAGCTAGCTTTAAACTGTACTTGATTAGGACCGTAGTGTCCATATCCTCCAAATGACGCTTAATAAAACAGCGCCGCATTTTACCCCATTATTTATACAGAAGGCATTAAATGTGGTAACTTTGGATTGCCATAACACTGTTTAAATGTATGAGCAGTAAAAACACACACAAATAAGATCCTCTCTCAATAGAATGCAGCGCTTTCATGTCCACTTTTTAAGCTCACATGGAACCTTGACGGGGGGGTTCTACCAAAACGTAACAGGTACCAGGTACTGCCCACAAGTTTTGCCCGATGGAAAAGGCGAAAAAAAAAACCAAACAAAAAGGTCGAGTCGGATCGAGCTGATACCATGCAGTGGAAAAGGGCCATGGCTGTCTTGCAGTGATGTGGAGAGTAGATATTTTCTTTTATTTCTGTTTTTGAAGGTCGCCAAGAAGATAAAAGAGAATATAAGATGATTTCAGATATGTGTACCAACGACTCTTTGTGTGGAGAGGTGCGTATTTGCAGAGTGCCGGGGAAAATAGTGGCCTGGAGTGGAGCGGAGCTCATTAGGCCTATATTGCAGAGGATAAGGGCAGCTAAAAGGCCAGCGAGCTAATTGACTCAGTATTAGTGGAGATAAGTGAATGTGTCAATTATCTGACCAAGGGTACTTTATATTAAGTAGAGAACATAATCAGAGATAAAGCAAGCAGTAATAAGGAGCAAATCCAAAGGCACTTGGCCGGATGTGAAGGGGGTTTTACGTGGTTAATGAGGTTTTCAATAGCCATGTTCACATTCGGCTCATTTTAATGCAGATATAGGGCAATGAAAAAAAAAACTTTTGTTCTGTGTGTGTGTGTGTGTGTGTGTGTGTGTGTGTGTGTGTGTGTGTGTGTGTGTGTGTGTGTTTGTTCATGAGGCTATTTGTTTGTAGTTGTCAAGGTTGACATTTGAATGTGATCTGTAGAATGGATCGGCAATGCATTTAATTTTTTCTGCACACATTTAGTGTAGAGATCCCCCTTCCCCCGGCTTATATAAAACTTCATACTAAACATTTTATATGTTATATATTAAAGAACAGTTATATAAAAATCAAATAATACATCTAGAATCGAAATGAAAATAGATTTTCTTTTTTCTTTCTTTTTTTTCCTTTCTTTCTTTTCTTTCTTTCGTGTTGTCTGTCGGTGTTTCTTCAGTGAGTGTCATGGTGCTTCCGTCACCAGTTGGATCAGTGCCAGAATTTTCACACCTGCATGTCTGTTACTTAACGAATTGTGATTTTGGTCAGTCAAAACAGGAACTGCTGAAGCAGGTGGAACAGGAAAGAAAAAAGAAGAAAAAAGAAAGAAAAGAAAAGCACCAAAAGAAACGAAACGCATGAAAGGACGTTTCGCTCACTTCAGCAGCAAGTCTCGAAAATGGCTATTGCTACAGATGAAGTTTTGTTAAGTGACGCTTGTTTTCTTTTTTTTTCTTTTTTTTTTTTTAAAATGACATTACAGAATGTGATCATTCGTGGATATATGTAGGTCCTTGCGTTGTTTTGAAGACCGGAAGTTTGCAAACTCGCGTATACCCTCTTCTTTGTTTGGGAGTTTGGCAGCTGCCTGTGCACCACGTTGTGTCCAAAAAGATTTTGGTTGCTAAAGCAGAGATGATGTGGAGGTTACACTGATGAAAAAAATGCCAAGTGGATAATTACAAGATCATTATCATACGAGGTTTCAGTAACATTGATGGTATAACACTCATCGATTTCCCCAGTCGTGTTCTGTTTCCACGGTTCATAGGATTTACTGTCAGTGTTTATCTCATTCGTTAAAAACGACAACTATACCAAAAAAACCCAACACTCCAATACAAATCACAATAAGTAGACAGTAACTCGAACCAAATAATGTACGTACTGTACAAGACGTGTTGCACGCAGGATTTAGCAGTTAGCCTGATCATTGTGGTGGTATTAGTCTGTGTCCTGTGTCAGATATTGCGTGCGATATTATAATATGGTGTTCATAATGCTTGAAACACCTTTAGCTTTATTGCTGACTTTTTTTGGATATTTTGTGAGCCAACTGGAAGCCAAACGTGTAACCCTCTATACACCGAATGCTGTCTAGACGTTAGCTGAGGCACGATGGCTTACACATGATGTTTTTAACAAAGTTGCCAACACTGTTAAGAAGAAAATCCAATCAGGCAGAGACTAACAAATTCAAGTAATGCAAGCATAAACACTTAGTTAGTCCTGACAGTTATTTAAGCCTCTTATTTGCCACATTATTCTGAATCGCCACCAGCGATTCAGTATCAGCCTATGTGATTATAATTAACGTTAGCTAGCTAGCTAATTTGCCCCCATCCAGTGTACCAAATAACAATGAGAAAACTCTAAGGCAAACACCACAGTCCCACCTCTGCGTTTTTCTGTCATGTCGTATGTCAGAGACTTGTGAATTCACATGTCAGTAAACCTAGATAAAGCCTACCATCTACTATTCTTTCACCTTCGCTTTCTGAAAGAATTACAGTACTTTGCGTTCGGTCTGACCACTGAAGTATTCAGTACAGTATTCGGTGCTTCCCGTACTGGAATGGCAAGGGATCAACAGTTGAATAGCTAAACCATATATAAAGGCACATGTGCTATTATATTTAACCAATGGCTCTTTATTGATGTATATAGAGGTAATTTGCAATTATATTGTTTGTAGCACTTCCATGTAACCGGTATGACTGGAAATTCTTCAGACTGGGTGAAACATGTTTGATTTATATATGTTGGTGCACTTTGGTTACCACAACAACAAACTAGACTAAGTAACGACAAAGCAATCGTGGAACCCATTCATTCAACTATACAGAAATGGAAAAGGAAAGAAACCTCTCCGAGACACGCACATTCCAGTTGTGCGATTGCTAGAAGGCCACCTAAAAGAAGCACGCCGTGGGTGGAAAACACACCGGGGGCTCAGTTCAAACTGACTAAACACAGCATATGTGAAGGGTCCCTAAGGAGACACTTTCTAGAGATCATGCACTAAATGCCAGTGAAATTGGAACTCTTGGGCCATGTTTGCACTAATACGTATGAGCACCTCTTTCTTTTGGGAGTCCGCACAAACTAAGACTGAGACTGAGATTGTGCATGCCACCTGAAGCAAGACATTCACAAAGAACCATTTACACTGTTCTCACAGGTTTATGAGATGCGTGCCAGCAAAAATGGTTAAATTTGTACAGAAAAAAAAAGCCTTTGTACAGCAGTGAATAAAACGTGCTTTATTCTGAAAGGTGGAATTTATATAATGTACAGAGTAACAAAGGCAGGCCTGATAGCACTGCACCAAATAACAGAAGATGTGCACTTTCAAATATAATCGCATGGACCCTGGCCTTTACGGGTGTTCAAGAAGAGTATCCAGAAGAGATGTGAATACGCAAGGTTCTAAAAAAAATTGGAAGGTCTTAAGGCGTTTTTATACTTTTATAAAGCCAATATTTTCTACAGAGTTTCCCTTTTCTCTTTTCTCCAAGAATTTCTCTTTTTATTTCTTGTTTCTGTACAAAATAGTGACAAAGTCAAAAAAAACAAACAAACAAACAAAACTTATGGCAAACAATTATAGTCATGTTCTGTGCATTCAACTTTAAAGCAAGAGTGAAAGAGTAGCACTCCTGGGACTGGGCGTCACATACCATCATTGGCTGAACATATCGCCTTGTTCATGGTTTTAAGTTTCACAGTGGTGTCAAGAACAGAGAAAAACAGAGCATAAGCGAAGAAACATCATGTAGATATTTGGAGTGAAGGAGGTGATCAGATTCACAACATAGCTGAGTTATACAGTATTTCTGTATGAGAGGGAGTGTCTACAGAGTGTTTTTTCTTTGGAAGAAAAGTGCTGACAGGGCACTCGAGAGGGCTTCGGCCGTGTGTCCGTATAGCTTTTTTTATTTGGCAGAAAAAGGACTGGCGTCATCCAAGCGCTTCATAAAAAATAAAGCGCTGGGCGTTGGTTTTGTTATGATTGGTTGCCTGAAAAGATGTGACAGAATGATCGGTTGCCTGAAAAGGCACGACGGTGACAACACGAGTGTCTTTCAGAAAAGTTCAGAAGTTAAGAAAAAAATGGTGGAGCGATCTGAGAAAGGACTCTGGCTGCAGCGCTTTTTCTCTAGGCAGCCACGTGCACACTCTCCACTGGGAACAATTGAAAATAAGATGCTGGCACTCAGGAGGAAAATGCTGTGAGGACTCTGACCCTAAATTCTTGCCCGGACTGATGACCAGTGTTGAGCAAAAGTAAAGACACTCTATTTAAAGGAAGTATGCGCTAATTAAGTACACATTTATAAGACGCTATGTTCGGAATATAGTTTGGCATAAAGCAAATCTGTGATGACGTCTTTCTCTTAAATGATTACAGAATTCATCCTGGGTACAGGCTCATGTATTCGGACAGACTGTCTAAATGTCCTTAGTGAGCATACTGTATGTGTACCTCTGATGCTAGAAATGCTAAAAATTTTTTTTTTTTTTTTTTTTTTTTTTTGCAGTCACACTCATGTCAAATTTTAATGAAAAATGAATTTAAATGTCCAGAGTCTGTAGCCTGAGTTTCATTCTTAATTTCCAACTGCTGACACTACATGTCTAATGTCCACTGATGACGAGACAGCTAGCAGCGAGAACAGCAGGACACTCATTACTCAGAGACATCCTGTGGCACTGCACAGTGTGCACCAGCAGCCCCTGCAGAGTGTGACATTTCCAGTAACATGCCCTAAAGCATGACTCTGCTCTTAATTACACGGGCACTGCGAACGACATGGCTGTTCTAGTACGACCAAATACCCGGCGCACTGTGAGGTCATAAGATAGATGTACTTTGAATGTCTGATTTATTACATTGGAAGGTGTGTTAAGCCAAGAGAAGCTCTGTCTTAGCCACGATTCCTTACCACAAATAGACTACTGAATTGGATTGAATTAAAAAGACTTTGATGCAGATTTTGACAGCTGGTCATTATCATGCTCAGCTCGGTTTTTATAGTTTTCCTCATAGAAAGTCATCCTCACTTCCATTAATCAATGTGATCACTCACTAGTAGGCGACTGCAGCTCTCCGGCTTTTATATGATCCTATGAAATTTCACTTAAAAAAAAAAGTAAGTAAGTAAATAAGTAAAGTTAAGTAAAGTGGGGTTAAGCTAATTAGAGAAAGATACTGGGTCCTTTTATCTTTTCATGATACACAAGCAAACAAATAAATATGCTTTGCATATTGACAAAAGTATGCGGACATCCCATTCCAAAGGCCTGGCACTGATATGGATTTATTGTGAGTGTTAATGAGGTCAGGCTCTGATGTTGATCATGGAAGGCTGGTAGTTTAGTCAGCGTTCCTGTTCATCCCAAAGGTGTTCCGTGCGCTTGAGGTCAGAGATCTGTGCAGGCCACTTGAGTGCTTTCAAACCAACTTTGGAAAACTGTGTCTTCATGGACTTCGCTTTGTACAAAGGGGCATTGGTGATGCAGGAACAGGCTTGGGCCTTTTAGTTCCAGTGAATTGAGATCATAAGACAAAGACACCCTAGACCAGTGCTCTAATGAAGACATTTTTTCTTTGCGGCCCGGTACCAAATGATCCACAGACCGATACCAGTTCCGGACCGGTGGTTGGGCACCCCTGCCCTAGACAGCCATGTCCATCCAACTTTGTGACCAATCTTTGAGGAAGGGGTCATGGTCAGGCTTCCACATATTTTTGGCTATGCAATGTATGCGGGACGTGTGCATGCTGCAGTAGTACTGTAAATTACCAAGAGAGTACAGTGTAGTAAAATCGAAAATCTAATACTTACATTTTATTCTTCTTTTGGAGAATTGACACTAAACAATTTCTTACTATGATTTTAATCTAAAAAAATTTTTTTTTTTAAATTAAAATAGCCTACAGACCTTACATAAAGACTGTTTTGCATACCAATCTTCTACATTAATATGTTTGAATATAAGTTCAGAGAATGAAATTGCTAAGCGTTTAATAGGTGGACTTGGAAACCTGTTTTAAGGTTTTTTTTGTTTTTTTTTTATAAAGCTTTTAGTCCTCCTGGTGTACAAGTGGAATGTGAACAGTACTGCTCACGCAGCCGCTGTGTCTGCATGTACATGTGTATTCACTTGTCAAACATAACCCTGTCTTAAGGCTTAGAGTCTGTATCCCAAGGCTACCTGTATGCCATTGTTGACCAGTTTAGAAAGACCCTTTACTCTCAGCTGCTTCATTTAAGTATGAGTTTCCTTAATCGTAGCAGGTAATGTGCAAATGTAGCAACACGAACCTATTTATTTATTTATTTTTTAATATAGTTTTCTTCCCCAACTTTTTCCATCCAAATGAATAGTTTCAATTGTTCATGCAATTTTGTTGCTGTGCTTTTCTTTTGTGCTTTTGTTTATTTTTAAACGCTAAGACGTGCTTATAGCTCTGATGAGGATTTAGTTTAGAGCCTGAACTAAGCTTGTAATGCAGATTTTTTTTTTTTTTTAAATGAATACAATACAGGCACACCACTAGTACTAACTGTTTCAGTGGTTTGAAGCTTTCTCATAAGAGATGGTACAGAATGTATGACATTTATTTGTTTGCTTGGAGCAAGATCATGTTAGAACACGTCTCTGCGGGCCTACTGCCTTTAGCCGTGTAATAAATGTAAGTTTTCCTCAAAAGGAGTCTGAAGCGCAGGGTTTGCGCGTGTTTAACACGAAATGTCAAGTAGTCGTGTTAATTAGGCTCTGCAACTTAACTTGTGTGCTACAACGATTTAATCATCTACATACAATAGCACCCTGCCATGACGTTCGGTGTCATTTACCCCGATTATATCATATTACTACTGTAGTTCATTCGTTCTGAGTCAGAGCTTCTCAATTTAACATCCATCTATTCTAGTACGAGTTCTCGCTCGAAAAACATCAGAACCTCCTCTGGAAAATATTCTAATATGAACCTGGAATGATCTGGTGATGTTTTGAACACGTCAGTATCAACTGACAATGCCTGGCGGCCACACCCCCTTCTCCCCATCGCTCGTACTTTCGACAGGTTCTTCAAGGGAGAACGTTTGCAACACATGAAGAATATGATGAATGAATTATATATTTGCAACGGAGTCATGTATGTTGTGGGGTGTTGTATTGCCACCTATCAGCTTGAGGGTCCCCAGTTCGATCCTGAGCTCATGTTACTGTTTTTACCGAGTTTGGCACGTTCTCTCAGCGTGTGCTTTCCACATTTCCTCCAGGTTCTCAGGGCTCCTCCCACCGCAATCCACCATGACCTTGTCCTGCCTTAATTGTAGTGCTCTTGGAACGTACCCAAAGGTGTTGTCGAAGAATGTTAATTTGAGCTCTTGCTTGGCTCAGGCTGCAGCTGCTTCCGTCAGTCTATTTTTTTTTTTCTTCTTAAGGTTTTTATAGAAGGAATCATATCTGCCTGGCAGAGCCAAGAACACCCAACCCCGCTCTGCTCATACAGTCCAACGCTGAAAAGCGCAAGCATAGTACGCTCTCACTTCATCTTCACGGAAACGTCAACTACAGCTCACATGGGTGGGGCAGCGTAACGAAGCCCGGGGCCAGTTTTGCTCCGTGCGTGTGAATTGATTTCATTTGCTCTTATACTTGTGCCCTTATTTTGGTAATTGAAGCGATAAGTTGTCTAAACATTTTTGCGTTTGTTGGTAGTATTCCCAATCTTTTCTCTTCAGTGATGATCATTTGGGGTGTGTCACCACAAAAGGTGTCCAGTTGGTCAAAAAAACGGAAAGTTGTTTTATTGGATATTCTAAATCTAAATCAGTTAATTACGTTTAAAACAAGAGGATGTTAAATCCGGTGCGGCCAATCCAGAGTAAAATGTTATCATCATCATCATCTTAAGGTTCAGTCAGTTTTATTTTATTCTTTTTTTTTTATCTATCCATTTTAATGTTTTACCGTAAACTATTTTGTACCAAAAACAACATTTTTACTGTCTAATTGAATTCATTTATTGAAGAAGAAGAAGAAGAAAAAAAAAAACACATTACAATCTAGTTTTGTATGGGTTTAAAATAAAATCTTTTTCAGAATAAATTGCAAATTAACTTCATGACTATGAATAAAAAAATTTAAAAAAGGGTAAGAAATACCCATGTTTCAGGTAGTCTCATTTTAGCCAAACACTAACGGAAGGTGTTAAAACTTGGTTTCCTGATGAACAACTTGGAGAATGAAATCAGCGTGGGAAAGATTGTCTATCTCTTTGTGCCTTTTTGTGATTTTGGTCACAAAGAAGTAGTTGAGTATGTGTGATAGGCCAAGCTTTGATCTCGCCCTGTCTCTCGTTTCCCTCATACTGGGTGATTGTGGGGGAACGGCGGAGTTCTCGTAAAGGACACAAGAAAGTGGCAAGCATATGCGCATGCCACAGAAGCCAAACGTCACTCATTTGCCCACGCAGTGTTTTTCTGAGCACCGAGCTGAAATCTGAGCTGAATATGTCCCACACGTAAGTTTCTTTTTGTCTTTCTTTTGAGTTTTGTGGTTAATGTGGCTCCCGAAAGTGCTTCTGTTCATCACATAAAGCAGCATCAAGGATTTTTCCCTTAAGGCCTGCTTTTGAAGTACTGAGGAATTCGAAGGTTAAATAATTGTCGCAACATTTTCGACTATTAAATCATGCTTTCATAACTCCAGAATCGTTGGCCTTCTTTATTAAAAAAAAAAAAAAAAAAAGCGCAAATATATTTCAAACTTCAGACGTTCTTTTGGGAAACTAAGAGGTCTAGACCGGAACATGAACGAACACTTGTAGGCACTTCTTTACAACAAAGTACTTTAAACTCCATAATAGCCTTGGATTTAGCAAGTGGATTTCCTGCTTCAAATCATTAGAAAACTGAAAAAACAGTTATGATAATGGTTGTGTGTTTATTGATTTACAGTAGATGTGTGTTTGATCTTTGGCTAAGTCTTAACCTTATGGCAGAGGCATCCAGATTTGGGGCTACAATTCATCATTTTCACATTGATCCACCAGTGGAATTTACAGAAGGTTTGAAGGCTTCTTTTTGTACAGTATGTAGTCCTTGTTTTATTTTCACTGTACATGCCGACGAAGCTCATGGGCCTGGCCAACAAAGATGCTGAGAGCACAGATTTGTAGTTATACTGTAGCTAAGGAAGTTCAGGTGCTGCATTCTTCACATGGTCTTAAAATTCGTCAATCCCAGTAACATTAGGCAACTAAAATATGCAGTTCCGAAGCTGACCTTTGGCATGTTTTAAATAACGCTAGTCCTTCTTAGTCAAAGGAAATCTGTTAATCTGTATAGTTTCTCCACCGTTTCTCCACTTGTTTGAGTGGAATGTTTGAATCACTGTATGCTATGTTTCTACAGTCATTTCTAGCCATTCTCTTAAAGGCTACCAATAATTCTGGAGCTAACTGTATTCTCAGAAGCTATAAAAAGCCACAGAACCATAGTTTGTTTTTCATAATGTATGTAGGTGGTTTAATCTCACCCAGAGATTACTTTGTGATGTTTCTGGCTCACTCCTCATCTCTGAGCTGTAAAATCACCCAAACTTCACACGTTCTTTTTGTGTGTGTGTGTGTGTGTGTGTGTGTGTGTGTGT
>JAOVYU010000022.1:19699896-19713787 GCA_025674565.1 Synodontis membranacea
TATATCTGTTAGCAGCCATCCTTAGTCTTAGTCATTTCATTTATTTGTGAAGCGAGAGTTGTCATGTGGTCACTGGGACTGCTTCGCTGTCGCGTGGATTATTCATCTTGATAACTGTATTTAATTGACTCGAGTGCTCGAGCGTGTAGTTCACTAACAAGATGCCACAGCACTCAGCATGTAGGCGCCTACCTGCCCCCTAATGTCACTGGTGTGTGGGTACATACAACTGTCACACCAGTTGCAACTGCTCATCCTTAAGACACACACACACACACACACACACACGAACACAGCAGAAATGTCAGTGTGGTTTGGTAGAAATGTCACAACATTTAAAATATCATGAATATAATACACATATTACCACATTTGGCTCTAAGACTTTGTTGACTGAGAGCTCCTCCATGATCCTTTAAAATGTTTACGTATTTTGGGTCATATCCATTCTTAGAAGATTCTACCGATCTATTTTGGGTCATATCCATTCTTAGAAGATTTCACCGATCTTGATTCCAATAAGTATCTGTTCCTGCTCAGCTTTTATTTCACTTAGGAAAAAAAAAAAAAAAAATCTATATTAAGCGGCAACATGAAATAAGAGCAGAAGTAGACTCAAAGTGAAACCGTGAAAGCTGTAAACTTTGGCTTCCTCCATTAATCTGTTTAGGAACCGTGTCATAACGTTCCGTTGCCATGCAGGAAATGCATCTATGTCGTGAAAGTGGTTCTTTTAATCTTTAAACTGTTGCTCTCGTATACTGTACAGCGATGCTCTGGTTTACACTTCAGGATTTCTCTGCTGTGATTTGTATATCTCCTTCCCAAAATCCCGGGTCATTTGTAAAAGCTCAGCGTCATTAGAAGTCTGTAATGACCATCCTGATTGGCTGAGCCCTTAGGATCTCGCCTTTGATTGGCTCTTTGATGTGAGGAATAAGGTGTACGGGAAAGCCGCACAGCTCAAGGACACTTAATTAGACAAATCCTCTGCAATATGTTTGAAGTCTGTTTTGTGCTGCGAATTTCACGGCGACTGCTTAATTAAACTAAATTCCGTTTTGTGTGATATCGTTCCGTCTTAAACCCTGCTTCTTATTCTTTCTCTCTCCTTAAATCGGAAGAAGGCTAAGCTGGATGATCACTCGTGTTATTGCTGAGCCTGAGTGACATTTGACTTGAGTGAGATTTTGCTGAAACCCTGCAGGCCCCTAGAAGGTCAGGCATTCACTTCTAGTTATCCTGCGCCTGACATCGTTCCTATATTCCTCTGTCTCCCTTCCCACTTGTCTTTCCTTGGTGACCCAGATAACAAGCTGGCTTCGACCCGGTCAGCACCTTCTCAAAATAACCCCTGCTAGAACATCCGGGGGGGAGGGGGGGAGGGGGCGCTGATCTGAGACGGCTTTCTTCGATTACATGACTTTCACATTTAGGCCGTCTTTGTCATCACCATCACACACTCACCCAACATGAACGGACCTAATAACCTATGACTTTTAGCGCTGGCCGGTGTAATTACCAAACATGAAAAGAATTGTCGTACTGGTTTACTCTAAATATTCATGTAGGTTCAATGTAGGAGTTATATGTGGTGTGAGTAGGAGTTGTGCTTGGTCCTCGTTTATAACCAGTACATTAAAAATTGATTAACTACATATAGCTCTTGACCCTTTGGCTCACAGACAAGTATGTTGTAACTGCTTAACAATCTGCTGGTTCTCTGGCTTCTCTGTTGCCTCTAGGTTTACACACTAAAGATTACTGCCTGGTTTACCTTTCTGTAGAATCCCTGCCTCTATCATTACACTAATTGGCGGCTTTGTACTATGTAGGCCACTAGCGCTGGTATGGAACCTAAACAACATCTGGTGCCATTTTTTGGGTTTGTAGATGACAATCCCTCTACTAAGTGTGTAGGCCAACACATTGCTAGCACATGATAGTCCCTATTACATGAAATTTAATAGGTATTAAAAAGAGCGCTATAGCTGTTGATAAACCCAGCCAGGAGGTGACTGAGGTGATTATATCACGGAAAGTTCCACGAATGAGCCGAGAGAATCGTTAGTTAGTTGTAATTGTACCCAGATGACAGATCGAAGGGGTTTATTATACGGTCTCTTTGCATTTTTGCACATTGCGTTTACACGAATCGACGCGTCACGTGAAAATAAACCCCGTATTTGAAGTTTAAACTTCTGCAAAAGTTTAGCGATTAGTGGAAGGTTTTGCAGTTGGTTAATTATTGACTTTTGCCGATGCCAAAGGTCCACTAAGTGTGAAGCGAAGCGTGACTGCACTGACCGCAGGGTAGGAATTGAAAACAGAGTGGCCATTGTTCAATTTGTTTGGCACAAGTCGAGATCCATGTCCAGCTCTGACACGTGGCCTGATCTGTTCCTGAAGAGCTGCTTCTCTTACATGTCAGCTTCTGCAACCTGGAAACCCTCGATTGTACAATGTGAACTTGCACACTGCGTTTGCGGCAACTCTGATGTTGCGGCTATGATCGTTTGTGTAAAGTTTGTTGTAGGCCACAAAGGTGACTTTTAAAACAATACGTACAATTTAATCAAATTAAGCAATAAAGTATTATTAGATTATTATGAGTAGTAGTAGTAGTAGTAGTAGTAGTATCTAACTTTTGTAGGAGTACTTACTGTTGTCCGACTGAGCCAGACCTTTCATGATTTTTCTCCTCAGTTTGATTGGAGGTGATATGGTATGGCAGCACTAATAGACTCTTTCTATCTAGTTGTGTATTTAGAATCATAATGGAAAGTTGAAATCTTTAAGCTTCTGGTCACTTCCCTATGCTTTCAAGGACACCACAAGTGTCTCCACATGCATTTGCAGTGAAATCTCTCTGAGCTCCTGTGTAGTTTAAAAGTCCATCACTCAAGCTGAACATGGTGACAGTCAGCGTTCACAGTTGAAGAGGCTTTCTTAAGTTAATGACTGTGCTCCTGATAAAGGCATTATTTAGTTTCTAGGTGACGTTATCATAATTTGGGTATTACAATAACAAATTGTGACAATTTTTTTTTTTTTTTTTTTGCTCCGTCTTCCCTACTTCATGGAACTAGATTCTGGTTCCTCTTTTGACTGAGATGTAAATGATTGACCTACTGGTATTTCATTTGTTTTTTTTTTCCTGAAGCTGCTTCCTCTTTAATAAGCCTCCTCAAAAGCCCGATCGGTTGCTTATTAATCTTCCCGAAAGCAGAGCATCTTTCCGGAAGGTAACGTTATTGCATAAATGACATGTCAGAGGCGTCTGTGGGATCTGGATCGAGGGTTTCGCTCACGGCCCAGGTGTCATAGAAAAGGTTGATTATCGCTGCTTGTGCTTAATCAACCTAGGGTTCTAGTCCCTTTATTTGGAACTTAAGATGTCTAGCCAGGATTAAATAAATTCCTAACTATGGCTCCCTGCCTTATTAATGGCACATTGTGTGCGATGTTGCTGTTTTTACCCGTTAGTCATAAAAAAGACAGAAAAATTTGAAAGCAAAGCAAACAAACAAACAAAAAATACCCCAAAATGGTCATAATGCTGATTAGACTATATGGCTAATATTGTATTATGAGAGTCTAAGTAGTACATTAAGTACTCAGTAGCATCTTCACATCTCAGGGTTCTCAACATTATTACTATTTTTAAAATGTAGCGTTTTGAGCCACGTTGTAAGCGTGTTGCGTTTTACTCCATCTTTTGTGGACTCATACGGGTCACATGCATGCAGATGGTGTATATTACATGTCGTTCGAGGCATTTCTCCATGGCCAGTATTATAAATCACTCTTTAAACAATAACATCCTGCTGTTTCCCCCTAATTTTTTTACCAAGCGCACATATTCAAATTGAGCGTGCGCATGCTTGCGCACTCATGCTTGCATCTTTCGTGCGCACGCGTGTGAGCCTGCGTTCAGTCGGAGTAGGTGTTAATCTGTAATTGTGTCAGACTCTTACTGTACATACCATTAGTTTGACAAGAGTGAATTAATCAACCCACTCTTCTAAATGAGATAAAAAATAGGGGGGAGCAGCAAGGATTAAGAACACTTAGGAGATTAGGAGGATGGGGTTATTATTAAGTAGCACATGTACCGCACGGCGCTTGCCTGCTGGGGGGGTAGACTAGCAGGAAACATAGGAGAGCAGAGCTGATAGAGATCGGGGAGGGAGCGGGGCCTCGGTCTTAACGTAACACACACACACACAGATTCAATTACACGGCTGAAAAACAGCTTCAAGGTACAGATTGTCTTCTCCAACCATGGACGGCTACTTGGGGAGATTTGTTCTATTTCTGCTTAATTCAATTTGAGATAAGTCATGTTAGTGAAGTTCTCGTTATGGCTCGATCATTCTGTTCCAAGCAGCACGTACGACTTTGTCAATTAAGTCTATTTGTGGCCGACCGTCACTTCTTAGGCGCTGCAGCAGATGTCTTTTTCTCTAATTCTGCTGAACACGGCTGGTAGCTTTGCACCTTCTGACAAGTGATCGTTTGCATTAGGCATTGGCTGGTTGTGTGCTATAATTGGCACGTTATTGGGGTGGCTAAGAGTATGCGTGTGTGTTTGATTGATGGGGTAGGGGTTTAAGTGTATCTGGCTGCTGAATGCTTCAGAGAGCAAAGATCACGTATGCACACTGGAGCACTAGCGCACCCGGATTTTCTCACATCTCTTTATGCGGTGGGTAATGTAGCGCAGGAACAAGATGGAGCCCCTCCCACGAGTATTGGGCAGAAAACTTGCTGTTGACTATATACTGCTAGACCCGTATGCACGTAAAAAAAATAAATAAATCACCGACCACTTTATTAGGAACACCCGTATCCCTGCTCGTTCATGCAGTTACACAATCGGCAGCACAGTGCATAAACTCTCGTATACACAGGTCGTCCAATTCATGTTCGCATGAAAGGTGAGAATGGGGAGAATGCGATCTCTATGACGACCGTGGTGAGCAGGAAAGCATCTCGGAACACACAAAAAGACCAATCTTCAAAGCAGATGGCCTACAACAGCGGATAAACCACATCAGGTTCCTCTCCTGTCAGCCACGAAGAAGAATCTGAGGCTGCAGCATGCACAGGATCACAGAAGCTGTCTAGTTTTAGTTCAGCTTTTTTTTTTTTTTTTTTTTTTTTTTTTTTTAGAAATCACATACGAGAAATTTTTTAGGTTTGTCTCAACGTGTGTTACAGCTCATACACCAGTGACTAAAGCATGTACGTGTAGACATCCATAGTTCCTTTTCTACAGCTTTGTCATCTGCTGTGGTCTGTTATAATGGTTAATTTATATCGAAGTTCTTCATCACCCTTAGAATCCAGGAATGCCTTTAACTTTCGCCTCTGGATTTCCTGAACAACTCTTTGATTCTGTCCAAGAGCTCATTGAAGCAGTCACGCAGAATGATCTGTTTGTTCTCGCACCCTCCTCGCACACGTGTAGCATAATATATACTTATACATTTCTAGCATTGATACAGTTTACCATTATCATCAAGACGAAGGGGGCCTAGGTTTGATCTTGCCGTTTTAAATCCCAAATCAGTCCCTGTCAGTTTATCTCTTTGAACCTGCGCTCTCTGTTCAGATGTGGGTGACAGTACTAAAAGATATTTTCATCCTGAAACCTGTACTTGGATCTCATTTAATCCACTAACGTTGCTCCTATTGCTAATAATCTGGTGGAGACCTCTGGGTTATGGAAATACATTTTAGAATAGTAAAAAGATTTAAGCGAGTAGTGGAGGCACCGCTCTGCTCCGGTCTCGACAGGGCTGAAATCTCACTGCCTGCTGCTGTGCCGAGCAGAACTGCTGACTACGGTGTTAGGCCACCTCTATTTATCCAAGTGGCTTGTGTGTAGCAGGCAGACTGAGTCTCGTGCCCCTATTAATAATAAAGCATTGACATTCTTCTTCTCCAGAGTTAGTCATCAGTGCAGTAAATTGCTGCAGACATCAATCTCTCTCTCTCTCTCTCTCTCTCTCTCTCTCTCTCTCTCTCTCCCCCCCTCACATACATGCACATGCTTGCCAGAGTGTAATGGAAATTATTAAAAGATGTGGACGCTTTTGTTTTGCTATTTAACATACTTCCAGTTTATATAGCAACTTCAGCGTCCCACACATAATGTCTTTTGACTTCATAACCACGGCCTACGAAGAACAAATATATGTTCACCGAAGAAACTGAAAGGGAAAACAGTATTTTTATATCAGTGACAGAACTGGACAGGCGCCCCATGCAAGATTTCACAACACGCTCTCGGATAAATGATACAGCGAAGGAAAGAGAGAAGTTTTCAGTCACTTGAAAAGAGTTGCAGGATGACCTGAAAGCAGCAGGAGCAATCGAGAGCGAGACGTAATGGACTCCACGACATTCATCTTCTTAGCTACGGCCTGTGCAAATCTCAAAAAAAAAAAAATAATAATAATAATTTAACACAAACATTCAGACAAATCAGAACTCAAAGGACCAAACAAAAGACCAAAAAATAAATAAATAAATAAATAAATAAACTGACACCAATACACACCTTGTTATATTTGGAGAAAAAAGGATTGAGCATATGATCCCAAGAACTGTATATCCACAGTGAAGTGGGAGCGTCAAGATACGGGGGCTGCTTCTCTGCAAATGTTCACGGAGCATTATTCGCCATTGAAGGAAAGTTGAACGGAGCACTGATTACTGGAACATACTAGAGGAGAATCTCATTGGCCAAGAAACTGAATCTGGGATCATGTTTCACCATGATAAAGACGCCAGACACACAGCCAAAACAACCCCAGACTGTTTTCTAAAAAAAAAAACAAACAAAAAAAAAAAAAAGATGAAGGCTATCCGTGGCTTATCTAACCACGACTTGAATTCCACTGAAAATGTACGGAGGATTGTGCAACTGTCAGTCCATCAGCATCACCCTTATGACCTTAGGGAACAATTTGCCAAGAAGAATAAAAAAATTCTCGACGCTGTACCATCTTTGCAAAAAAAAAAAAAAAAAAAACCTGATATCCTTAATTTATGTTATCTGCATTCTTTTTTATTAAGTGTGTGTTTGTGTGTGTGTGTGTGTTTTTTTTAACATTCTGTCTTTGCTAATGAATCCATAGTAAACGTGTTTCAATTCATAGTGGATGTTTGCGCTGGAAATAAATCAGATGTCTGAACGCTTGTTTCCTCTTACTGCATGGCATCAGCAATCACGTGTATAGAGTAAGTACTTGTTAAGATTCTGGAGTTAGTACTCATCCGGTGTTCATTTACTCGTCAGTGCTCGTCAATATGTATTTGTTTATACCCTATGGAGTTGTCAGTGCTATGTCAAATCAGTCCTTGCTGATCCCTGGTGTGGATGTTATGGAGTATTATTCACTGATTCTTCATGCGAATATGAATCTGTTTGCGTTAGGTGTCGTCCTGCCGAGGCTGTCGCGTCGCTGCGTTCTGAACATCATTGTGCTGCGCTCTAGTTCTGCGTAACAGCACTCCCTGCTGGTGTATAAAACACACGTCGGCCTGGTACTCTCGGCCCTTCATCATTCCCTCCTTGCCCCCAGATTACCTTCTACTCCACGCGAGCTATTTCACGCCCCGGGTATTTGGCGGAGGAGGTAATTCAGGTTGCTGGTATTTGCACAGGAGATAACCGTCAGCCTTTCCGTTTGAAATGATCCGCCTGCAGCTGTTTGGATGCTGATGGAAAGGATTCACCACACCTCAGCTTTATGGAGAAAATGAAATACACGACATATACGGACTGAGACAGTTGATGGCCGTAAAATGTTTAATTATGACTTCATTTTTACCATGCGTAGAGCAAATAGTCCTGATTGCTGCCACAAGTAGCACAAACATATTTTGCTCTCAAAGAGCGTACTGCGTGATATTGCGTGTTTTTTTTTTAAGCAGACACTGGCCAAAGGCACAAACTCATTCGAGTCCCCTCAATGGACATGTCTCTCTCCTCTCTTCTCCTCCTCAGCTCTTTAGGCTTGTTCTAATCTGCTAGCAGGGAGATGTGTCAGTTTCCAAAACCTGACCTACTTTCATACGAACACGCATTCTTCTCGCACACAAAGAAAACAGCAACACATTCTCGTCCTTCCTGCACATGTGCATCAAGCTGAATAATTATTTCCTCCTTACTGAATATTTTTTATATTTTCTGCTCATCAGTGTGAATTTCTAATAACAGAAATTCCTTGATCTTGCTTCTTTAATTATTATTATCAGTGCCGCACTCGCTGTTTCCTGCAGTTCTCTGCCTCTGCTGCATGTATCTTTAGACGTGGCTGTTGTGTTTTTTTTCCTTCTTCTTACTTTGCTGTTTTAATTAGAGCTGAAACAACATGACCCATTTTATTCTCGGGGAAGTGTATACTTTCTCTGTGTGCTCCTTATAAAGCGGCCTTGAGCTGCTTTTTGCCTGCAGTAAACTTTTTTTTTCCCCCGCTCACAACGTTCAGCGATAAACTCAACACCCATGTTGTTGTTGTGTTTTCGTGTTTTACGTTGTAGGTCATGGACACTTTCTCCCCTGCATCAATTCTGAGACTACCCCGTGACTTCAGGAATGTCCCATGTTTTTAAGTGAAGGCTGAGACGTTGTGAAACTGACCTTGATATAAATTATCCTCTTTGCAAAGTTAATCAAAATATAGACGTGTCTCACATTATATATCGCGTTTTACTGCCCACAAAAAAAAAAAAAAAAAAAGAGACCTTTTTGTCGATTAATCATTCAGTTTGGCACAAATTTCCCTTATTCTGGGAAACATGCCACGCACTCAAGTTTTTGCTCTGAATTTTGTCCATGTGCTTTTTGTTTACATCGCTGTGTGCCTCTGTTTTGGTCATGTGTCCACCGTTGTCCCATTACTTCTCTGTTAAATAATGTGTGCACGCCTGGTCTGAGTTTAGCCTTTATCCTTTTTCTACCCTCCTTTTCTTTTCTCTTGGTGCAAAGTCTTGTAAGTCTTTTGTGACATACTATGCCTTGTTTCCCAGTTAATGTTTCACTTATTCTGTCCTTGAGGATTATGAATATTCCTGCCAATGCTTTTTTGACCTTTGGATTAGAACTGTGATTATTGGATTTGCGCCCCCACCCAAACGACCCAAAACTAAAAAAAAAAAAATGACATAAAATAAAACCACCGATTTTGCATTCCTTCTATATCTATGAAATGTTACGCAGCTCATGCTCTTCTTTGTAAGTGTTCCCTAATCACACAGATACCAGAAGGTATAGGATGTGGAGAGCTCTTTGGAGAAGTGTGTAAGAAAAGCTGAGCTATGAAACCTGTGGTTTTGTTGTGTGTAGAGAGATTGTGGGAAAGGAGGTCCTGAGAAATGACTAAACCTCAAAATAAACCACATCAAATGGGAAACATTTAACATTTTTTTTTTATTCTGTTACATACACCTGGCCTATTTTCTCAGTCCTCACTCATGATATCTCTCTGGCAAATGGATGAGCTCATGTTTCTCCAGTCTCTGTTCCGTCTAAGAGCAGTCCCATCCTCTCACTTTCTACCATTGTTTTGGTGATAGTTCTTGATTCCCTTAAGCTGTTATAATCATCCATTTATCATGCTATCTTAGTAACAGCAACAAATGTCTTTAATCCCATGTGGATGCACTCAAATGGCACAAAAGGGGGCGGGTACTGCACCCATTCCTGTTTCTATTATTACTGTTTTAATTAGATATAAGGCATTATTTTATGTCTGCCAGTGTACCAGTCCTTTCACCATCTCTCTCTCTCTCTCTCTCTCTCTCTCTCTCTCTCCCACTCTCTGTATGGTTTTGTAAACTTTTAACTGTATGTGCTGCTTATACACAATCAAGTTGCAATAAAAGAGAAAAAAGTTACAGTCAAGGTTGTTTGTAATAGGACTGCTTTACGTTTTATGAATAAGGTAGTATATATGCGTAGTCCCTAGTGCTTAAAAGCAAAAGTTTTTAGTATACTTGCCATTTTCTTAATTAATACGAAGAATAAGACCACAGTATGCAGTCATAGAATTGTTAGCAAAAGAAGCCAGTGTGTAGGAGTTGAGTCTGAAATGAGTGCATTGATAGGAGACAGAGAAGCAGAAAGATTGATTGAGAGACTAGGGTGTTGTAAATTGCATTCTGGGGTGATCCTGATTACACAGCCACGTAGTGGGTCAGGAGGTGAGAGCGTATGAGTAGCACTTTATTTCACAGGGTGTGACAGGAGGCTAATACAGAGCCGGAGTGGTGAGTTTGACGTTCTCTCTTTGAGCTCTGTGCCCAGTTTGGCTTGTAGTCATGGTACCGCAGAACTACTCTGGTGTTCATACCGTTACCCAGTAATTCGATCAGCGACTTACGTACCCTTGGATTATCTGGCCAACGAAATGAAGCCTCTTAACCGGGCAGAACGTGTCAACTGTCCAGGCAGCTAACCCGACAACCAGCCATCAATTAACTAATAAACTCAGCTTGACAACTACTCACCCACTGAGCGAGTCGTTCAGGCAGTCTTTTAGCCAATATGTCAGAAAACCCCGAAAGCCGGTTGATCACCGACATCCTTACAGGAAACAGTATGTGTGACTGCACCTGGAGACTCTTCTATCAAGCTCCTCAACTTCTGCCGACAAAATGTTAGATATAAGACGATCGATCTCGTATCTAACAACATGAATCCACTTATTGACAGTTTGTGTCGACATCTGTCAAACTGTCACTTAAATTTCTGGGCACTGACATGGGTCTTGAAATGGGAGGACAGTTTAACTCTTATTATACTACCACAAGCAATACTGATCTAGTGCTTCACAGGCATCCCTGAGTTTACACTGGATGGGATTGCTTCTCCTGAGCTGCTCTCATACAACATGCCTTATTTTTATGCTTATGTTCAGGACTGCTCTCAAAAAAAAAAGAAATAAATAAAGGTGTCTAAATTTAGATAAGATAATCAGTTCAAATAATTGTACGTTTGCCAAGTCACTTTGCTGGAAGAAGGCTCAAACTGTTGCTCTCAGCTGAATCCTCAGAATTCTTCAGCATAACCGAGCAATCAGATAGATGGTTGAGACTTGGACACAACTGTGTGTTCTAACCCTGGACACACATCGGAGCTGATAGTGGAATGGATAAAGCAGGCTAACATTAAGCTTAAAACGAGTCTTGACTTTAACCGTGTTGAATATATAGGGATTGTGCGTAAATGTTGGATCACAATTTTAATTGAACCCCTTAAGAAGAGTGGTCATATTTCCAGCCAGAATTCTGCTAGAAGCGCGTTGATGGCTACTGTACCAAAAGCATCTGGTCGATGTGAAATCCACTGAGGGACATTTAAACAAATATTAGGTGTACTCTATATACACTATATATGCATGACCCTGTATGTACGGTATGATTTTGTCCCTGTGTTGATTTCAGAAAACCCACAATAAATTAAAACCACTTCACCAAATTCTTGGGACTTTTTTTTTTTTTTTTTTTTTTCCCCTGTTAAAGATGTATATTTCTCAATCTTTCTACCCAGAAGAAGAACAGTTCAAAGAAATCGCTGAAAGCCCAATATTGCCATGACATTCCGTCCATGGTGACATTCATGTTCATGTATGTAAATTTCTGACCGCAACTGTATATGGAGTCTGTAAGGTTGGGGTTTGTTCTGTATTATGAAGTGAAACTGTCGAACGTAAGGGAACTGGAACTTAACGTATCAGCACGTTATTCAGGAAAAAAAAAAAAATGCATTTGTCCAATCCGTTTGAACAAGGGAGCGTCTACATGGGGAAATAGACCAATCTCTCTGCAGCTCTTCTTGGATCAAGTGAGTGAGAGGAGAATACAGAGAGAAAGTGTAAAGGGAGATTCATGAGTTTACCAAGGGGAACATTCCAGCTTGTTAAGGGAACATTCCATGTGTTATTTTTGTATGCCGTAAACAGTACTCACCCTCATACAGCTTCAGTGAGCGATGCATTCCGGGGGAAATACTGATCGCATTTAATTCTGCACTTTTAATTCATGATATATATATATATATATATATATTTTGGAGATTTATTTGAGAATTTGAAAAATACTTTTGTAATACTGTTGTAAGCACTGTGGATATAGGGTCATTTAATATAGAATCCAAGAGTGTCAGACAGGCAGTGATACTGACAGCTGACGGGGTTTACTGCAGCAGAGTTTGGAGCGTTTACCTGCTCTTTAGCTGAGTGTGTCTGATGCATGACTAACATACTCATCTACAAACCCACATAAAGAGCAGCAGGGGACAAATTTGCCATTAAGGGAGAAAGTGAGACAATGGCATAACGATTAATACGTCCAAGGCCGTAAATGGAATAATGGGAAAGGGTAGAGATCTGATGATCAGAAAGAACAGAAGAAAAATATATCTTTTTTTTTTTGTTTGTTTGTTTTGTTTTGTTTTGTTTTGTTGTCCAACCAATGCTACCAGACGAGTGGCTTCATGAATCACATGCATGTGTAGGGACTAGATAGCGTCGATGTGCATGTACAGTATATGCCAGTATAACGCACAGTTCCAGCTAATGTTCCACTCCCTTCAGATGAAAATAAGTTGACAAACAGTGAACATGTGTGCGTTTTCTCTGACCATGTGACTTTATACCGAACATTAATACCCTTAGAGAATGGCAAATTTGCTTGTATCAGGTCTTTAAATGTCTATTATAAGCCATGGAAAAGAATTCATCATTAATCATTCTTCACTAATATAAGTTGGACAGTTGTGCCTGACAGCTGAGGCAAATACGGTCTATGTGAATTGAGCCAGTACTAGGTGTGCAAAACAGTACATACTGTAGATTGTAAAGAACAGACTTCTAAACCTGTGTGTGTGTAAGATAGACTTTGTGTACTACTGTGTAACATGTCCCCTCTGTGGTTCAGGCTCCAGGTCAGTCCACTGCTCACCCCGAGGAAGAGTTGGACAGACTGACCAAGAAGATGCTGTACGACATGAACCACCCACCGTCAGAGGAATACTTCGGTCAGTGATCCTTACAAATCACACAATTCCTTCATCTTTCACGTCACCCTTGCTTAATAAAAATTAGGACAAATTTTACACACTTGCACTAAAACATACCTTTGGGGACATCCTTAAAATAACACATGGGTGTGTGTGTGTGTGTGTGTGTATGATGGTGATAGATGGTCATTATTGCTTCTGCTTACACGATTGGGAATCCATTGCACTGCATGCGCCACTCTGTGGCACAGATCTGCTGACACTTCGTTTAAAACTCCATGCCGTTTCGACCTTTCGTTTATAGAAACATCATCTCTTGTCGAGAAACACCTTCTCTGCTTTCTTCCTCTCTTCTCTTGTGTGCTTGAGTCTATGCATGTGAGTGCGGGTGAGTGGGGTATTATTGAATTATTGTTAGGTATGTGAAATAAGGATGTGGCTTGTCTCAGACTCTGGCCAGGCTCATTTGCATGGAGAGATGGGAAGAGGCTTCTTCTTTTCCATTTGAGAAACAGGTGCATTTGTCACTTTGCAGAAGTGAACTTAACCCTGACAAATGCGGTGAAATGCATGTGTCGGCGTAATCCCTTTTGCTCGCCTTGCAATTTGAGCTTCCATTATAGTGTTTTCCATTAAATGACGAAAGAGAGGCACGATGCCTTTTTTTTTTTTTTTTAAACCATCAGCGGTATTATGCACTCAGTGGATAGGGACCATTTAGAATAATCTGTTGCCACTGTTGTTGATAATGCGCTGGTCTTTAAGTGCATACGCGATACCTTCTTGGCTCTCTAACCCCATTTTAGAGCCCCTATTTTTGAATCTTGGATGATAAAACAGTACAAGTATTTATAT
>JAOVYU010000022.1:19796942-19809099 GCA_025674565.1 Synodontis membranacea
CTCTGATGGGTAATTGTCTTTGCCATAAAAGGTAAATAATTTGTAGAAATCACACAGAAATGAGGTAGACTTCTCAGCCGCCCTGTGCAACCAGAATGAAGCAGTGGAAAGTCTCTTATTTCTTACCGAGTGACTTCAGACTCCAGAACTTGCACTGAGACAAAGCAATAAGGAAGCAGCTGCGGGGAAATAAGACTGGACTACAGAACTATAGATTAGCAATGGGATCAGAGATAAAAGTGGAAGTTTCTGCATTGCTTGGTTGTGAGTTCAGTTATTTAAAAAGAAAAAAAAAATTCATGCAGGATGTGGAATCTGGTAAAAAAAAAATTTCCACATTTTCTTCCTAATTTGTTCATCTGTGAATTCTCACCCAGCAGCCAGCTCTCCCCTATTACACAACAGACACCAATCGGGAGGTGTGAAGTATAACGTGTTTCCTCCGAGACACATGAAGTCAGCCAACAGGGCAACATAACAATTAGTGGTTTAGTGTTGCTGTGATTGACAGGGAAGAGAATGTATGCCATCATTCCCACCTAGATTTTGCACCTGACCAATGATGGCTGTGGTATTGTTATGATTTGAACTTCCAAGTTCTTGACCATTTTGGGAAAAAAAAAAAAATTCTCTTGTACCACTGGGAAGTCACTTCGAATCAGCTAAATCTTGTCAAACTGAACCAACTTGGACCAGGCCAACACAAATCGACCCAATTTATGCCAATCATCAAGACTCCAAATAACCTATGAAATGTGAGGGCCATTTAGGCAAGAATTATTTGGGAAAAGTAACTTGCCTTTCAACTTGACTCAGGAGCTCTACCTCCATTAGTGGATAAAATGTAGAATAAAATGTACTGGCAATTCTAATATCAGCTGTCCTAATGAGGACTTCATTATGCTGAACTGACATGTTTTTTTCCTTCTCAAGAAGACAATGATAGATTTTTTTTTAACTGGTCTGATTGAGAACTGCCTGTCATTAAAATCACATTACAATTTACAGTAAAATTAAAATAGACAAAAACATAGTCAGATTCCAGTAAGTGTAATTCCACTGAATTTTTTTTCTATCCACAAATATAAAGTTGCAGTCAGAGGTTTACATACATCATGCACATGAATGTCACAGAAAAGCAACAAAACTGTTGTTTTCTGGGGAAAAATGATTGTACAAAATGCATCTTGCAACTGGAAGCTGCTGGAGCTCTGTCTACAGTCAAGAGAGTTTTATATCTCTATGGACTGAGAGACTGCCGTCCAAGAAAAAAGCTTCTTCTCCAAAATTGGCACCTTCAAGCTCAAATAAAGGTTGCGGTCGAACACATGGAAAAAGAACAAGCCTTCTGAAGGAAAGTCTTTTGGCCACAATGACCAGAGGAACAGTGGGACAACTTTACCAACTGTTAAGCATGGTGATGGTAGCATGGTTGAAACACATCAAAGCTGATTGTGGAATGAATAAAATAGGCAAATATTAAGCTAACATTGAGCTTAAAACAAATCCTGACTTAAATATCAGGTCCGTGCCAGGAGACACACAAATTTAATTGAACTCTTCCAATTAAGTTCCAAGATAAGTGGTCAAATATCCAACCAGAATTCTGCCAGGAGATTGTTGTCAAAAGTGACGGGTCAAGGTGAAACTTGGTGAGTGACATTTAACCAAATATTGGGTGTGCTGTATGTATAATTTTTCACCCTGTACAGGTATGCATAATTTTCAGTTCAAATAGATAATAAAGAAAAGTCCAATATTGCTGTGACATTCATGCCTATGATGACTTCTGACCACAGCTGTACGTAGAAAACAGTATACTGTTTAAACAATAAAGCTGGAAAGTACTTGTTACTGCAAAGAAGATAAAAACTTCCATTTAAATAAACCCCACCACTTTGTACTGTTAAAAATGCTCCTCTTCAGATATATTTCCCTCTGACAAGGCACAAACTGTATAAATGTAGCCAAAAACATACAACAGTTGCCATTAACTTCCAGTTACGTATCACAAGTGTAAACCTCTTTAGACTATCAATTGTAACGGCCGTGACATGATTTAGAGATTTTTATTAAAATGGATAAAACAAAGGAAAGTCCACTGAGTCCAGTAGTCCATAGAATCCGCTGGTAAAGTCGAGCTTTGCCCTACTCTTTGAAGTGATGAATAGAGTAACGATAATAAGGATAAAATATAATTAGTTTCCTGAAAAGACGATTCTGAAAATGTAAAAGGCACACTCTAAACCTGTCCAAGTGGTGCCATTTTGTGCCTAATTTCTGACAGCAAGAATGGTTATGGTGTTTAAAAAATAATACTTCATTTGAAATGTTTAATAGTAATGGCAAGCCATTTTGTAGGATTTTTTCTTTTTTTTTTTTTTTACAAGGTGCCCTTTAGAACCTTTTTGTACTTGATATTTGATAGACTTAAAATACTACCAGAAATACATTTTTAATTATTCATTTAAAACAGGTAAATTGAAATAAATGATTTTTTTTCCCAGATCATTTGAAGCAAAATAGTATGGTATGGGAAATTCTATATTATACGAATTATGCTTCGTATTTAAAACACAAGCATTTTAGTCCCAAGCTGCCATGAAACATTATGCATGTAATGTATGTTAAATATACATTGACAATTCCCCATCCTGGTTTAATCCATCCTGAGCAGAGCAGGCTTATCACCAGAGCTTGTAGTAGTCTGTCATCCAAAGCTTTTGAATTTGGGATGAAAAGTTATGCTCCACGCATGGATTGTTTTGACCTACCTACACCGCCCACAGCAGCCTCCCGACAAATCAAAGCACATCATCATGGCAAAGCTTTGATTCATTGAGGTCAATGAGAGTCAGTGTTCAAACTGAGGGATTTCAGAGGTAGATGCCTGCGAGTTTATCATAGCCTGCATGATCTGAATGTTAATACTGATGAAATACTGTCCAGAAAGGACTTTATGTTACATGGCTGAATGAAACAGTATTAGCACTAATTCCCAAATGTACTGTGTTCTGTTTGGTTTGTAGTTTTGAGCCCAGACTAAGTGGTGCATAGAAATTTGAAAAGCTCAAAAGCTTTTCAGATTTTTTCAATGGCTCCCTGCAAACACTGAAAGAGTGAGAAATAGAGAAATCTCATTAGTGAGACATGAGAAACATGTCAAGGTTTTCTAATCTCCAGCCTTCTGATCAAAATGGCTTAAGATTGTTATATATATATATAATTATTTAATATATATAATATATAATATATATTGCGTAATGAAATACTTCAGGAACAAATCATATTACCATGCCTTGTTATAGGCAAATAATTTATCAACAGCAATGTGCTGTAATAAAGGCAGATGTGAAGCATAATTATTAGCTTATGTCCTAAAGTACGTTTGCAATTTTTTCATTTATTAATGAATGACGAATTTTTATTTGCATTTAAAGTTGTGGAGCAGCCATGAAGCAAGTTAGTTCTTGTTATTACTCACATTATAATGATTATTCCTTCACCAGTACTTCTCTCTCTCTCTCTCGCTCTCTCTCTCTCTCTCTCTCTCTCTCTCTCTCTCTCTTGAAGTCAATAAGCCAGGAAAAAAAAAATGCAGTTACTGAGAAACTGCAAAGTACAAAGTCATCTGTACTGAAGACTTTCCCATGGTGGAAAACTTACTGGCAGTACTGAAAGCACTTACACCCGAGGCTCCTTCCATAAATGTTCAATAAATGTCTCTTTCCAGACCCATCAGTGGTCATATGTTTGTTTTTTGTTAAGTGAGAATACAATTAACAAAAAATTTTTGAAAAATTTTTAATTTCCAGTAAGTGTTTCGATGTTTGAAAGTGTTGCGCACTTCTATTCTGTACATATGTCTTGATTGTGTTCACTTGATCTGAATTTGAACCTACTCTTTCCAAAACCATCATTTATTTTTCTAGACTATTTTTTCTTTTTTAGACTGGATGAGACTGCTGAGTGAGTAGCAGATATTGACTGTTATTCTGCAACATCCCTCAGGGCTTGAAGCAGCACACGGGTCAAGTGGCCGGAGAATGAACACTTGCATAGTCCGTCAGCACACATGGAACAGGAACAGAGAGGTTGTAGTGCAATATGAGGAAAGATAGAGTGATTTTTCTGCAATAGATTGGTGACCTGCCCAGGGTATGCCCTGCCTTTTGCAAGACGTCAGCTGGGATTGGCTCCAGCTTCCACATGACCCTTAATGGATAAGCGTTATAGATAATGGATGGATGGATGGATGGATGGATGGATAGATATATGTTGTAGATTCATTTTTCTTTTCGAAAGCATCGACTCGTTCATTACTTGGTTTAAGCAAGAATGTGTGTGTTTTACCCTCTGGTACCTTAGATTGGGTCTTGCTCTGTAAATCATGCATAAACGAATGACAGCACTTTATTTAAAGTGTGTAATGTATTGTTACAGTTTAATAAAAATGCTCACAAAGCTTCCAAAGAATGAAATCATATAAATTTCATAATTCATATCTAGAATGAACTTTGCAGCATTGATATTTTGAAACAAAAACATCCTTGATAATAATATGGTAATGCCATTACGGAGCCATTAATTTTGCAGGAAATGTTAATACGTACAATGCGTGCTTTAAAAACCTTGACAGGCCACTGGATATATATAAACTGTTGAAAAAAAAAATTTGTTGATCCCTGGGAATTGTTTTTAAAAATGCTGACAGTTTATTGTTTGTCATGGACATAAGTTCTAAGAAATATTTCAGTAAGAGCAGCAACCTGTCCTTTCATTTGTCACTGCCAGTCTGGATGACTGTACTCCACCCACAGTCTCTCTCTCTCTCTCTCTCTCTCTCTCTCTCTCTCTCTCTCTCTCTCTCTCAGGAGAAATGCTGAACCACGTTGTAATGCAATCTCTTTCAGAAAGCCTTACCTCAGCAGAATGGTGTGTCTATGCTTAGAGAGCAGCTCCTAAATCGTCTAGCGTCTGAGGTTGGTTGCATCTAGGGAATGTGCCTATTAAATAGAGAGTGTTTATTGCATCTGTTGGATGAATTTTTGTCATTGCTGAGTGTTATTTAGTTGATTGATCAATTAGTTGCCATGCATCTGATCCTACATCTCTGCCAGGCTGAGAATATGTAAATGTAGATATCTCAATGATGGTTTTATATTAATGTGAATATTAATATGGCAGGAAAGGGAGGCTAGTGTCATTTTTACCTGTTGTGCATTGGCACCAAGGCTTCAGATTGTTCTCAGTGCATTACAAAACACAAAATGTAACAGTAGATTCATGTGTAAGCTTCGGGATATGAAAATACACAATGGGTGGAACTCCAGCACATCATGGCTCCATGCATGCACATTATTAACACCAAGTGTTCGGGAGGTGGAAGGAAACCTGGAGAACCCATGTTCAGATCCCAACAAATACAGCAAGAATATTTGCAACGCTCCACAGACAGTAACCTGAGCTAAGGATTTAACCTGGGACTCAACGGTACACTAGAATGCACTATGTTCAGTACATTTTGGAAAATGTGCATAAAATTAGTACAGAAAGAAACATCAGCTCACTGGACATTTACAAGAGTGATGCGATTACAAAAAGCAGTAAAGGAAAGGACCCTTTTGAACGTTGCTTTATTTGAACATTGTGTGATGTGATAAAAGCATGCTTAAGGCTTTCAGTATCTTAGCAGTATCAAAAATGAGAAGGAAGCAGGCTGAGGAGTGTTCCATGATAAATAACTAACAAACATTTTTTATTATTATTTTTTTTAAATTGGCCATCCGCCCATCCTTCTATCCATCTATCCATTGTCTGTACCGCTTGTCAGTTAAGGATGGCGGAGAAACTTCAATCTCAGCTGACGTTTAATGATAGACGCGTTACACCCTGGCCAGGTCACCAATCGATCGTAGGGCCAACACGGGGATGGACAGCCATTCACGCTCACATTCACACCTATGGGCAATTTAGAGTAGCCAGCTGACCTAATCTGCATGTCTTTGGGCTGTGGAGGAAACCAGAGCACAGGGAGAAAAGCCATTCAGGCACAGGAAGAACATGCAAGCACAGAAAGGCCACAGTTGGCCAGCAGGTTCGAACCCAGAACCATCTTGCTGTGAGACGAGAGTGCTAACCACTGCACTTTTAGCTTTGTAAATGGTGGCATTGTCATGCGGCAGGTAGCAGTGCTGTCCCTGGTTCAGTCCTGAGCTTGGATTACTGTCTGTGCAAACTTTCTGTGCATGTTTGTTCTATGTCCTTGTGGGCTTTGTCTGGGTCCTCTGGTTTCCTCCCACCTCGCATCGTCTCTAGGTTTGAATGTGTGTTTATGTGTGCAAGTGTTCGTGATGGCCTGCCGTAAACTAGCCTCCCATTCTTGAGTCATGCCCAGTGTTTTCTCTGGAGAGTTGCCACATTCGCTAATGACCCCCCAAGCTAAGATAAAAACCGGTACTAAACGTGAATTAATGAGCTTTGTAAATATTACACACTAGTTGCAATCAGGATGACCTTTGTTTTGGAGCAGTTTAACTTAAAGTTCTGCTGCATCCACGATTAGATCCAGTTCCAACATTAATCCCTCATTTATAATTTACAGTATAATCTGCCAAAGACGAAGCACATGAATGGATTACGCAGACTCCAGAACACTCAAATCAGAGCTGTTTCAGTCCTGAAAGGTTCCACTGATAGTTCTACTTGGGACTCTCTCTCTCCTAGCAATATGTTATAGAGTTCTACATAAAACCTGTAAAGATTTCCCCAGATGGACAAACTGTAGAATGCTTATAGAATACTAGAAGGAACCTCTGTGATATATTCTAAGACTGCAGGGCATACTTAAGATAATTAAAATATTTAATAATTAAGTACAGGAACTGGTAACATGCAGTCCTTAAGGGGTCTGGAAAATCCGTAATGGTTTTACGTAGTGCTTAATTTGTGAAACATAAGCTACCTGAGCAAGTACCAGCTGGTCATCGAGGAAATGCGATTCTTGCTATTTTAGATGGCAGGTGACCGATAAAGAAAAAAAAATCATTTTATTATTATTTAATTATGTTTGGCCACTCCAAACCTAAGAGAGGTACAGTACTGGATCTTGTTCTGTGATGATTCACACAATTTTTATTGTGTGTGTGTGAAACCTTACAGTTTCTAAGGTTATAAGAAGTGAACTATCCAAAGAACCACTGAAAAACCATTTACTTCTAAGAAAGTGTTTACAACTATAAGTAAATTCCTCATTAAGAAATGGAGCTCTGTGCCAGAGAGAGAGAATCAACATGAACAGTGTTACAGTATGTTCTTACTTTGTATATAACAAAAATGTAAGAATTATTACATTGTCAGTAGAAGAAAGCAAAGAGGTTGTTGAAGCCGACAAAATTGTAGGGACATCATTTCCATCGTTCATCATGATTCAGCAAAGCTGCTGGCACATTCTGCTGGTAGACGTGTGCATAGTCAAAGTGACCTGACTTGCTATACTATCTCAAGTCAACGTACTTTAGCTTTAGGAGCATATTAATTTGGGGAAAATTGTGTTTTCACTGATCAAATGTCTACTACGTAGCTGGATGGCCTCATGGAAAAGGTCACCCTAACAAAATCAGACGGATGAAAGATTATTGGAACGAATATTAACCGAAGAAAATTGAGAACCTCTCGGGAGTTGACATCCGTAAACAGTGAATCATAATCTAGGAAGTTTATTCCTCAAGGTTCAGTGCAAATGAATGATCTTTGACGCACACCCCGGGTCTCCGTATTTCATCTGCACGACAGGGTTATTAGCATTTCTGTGCGTGTCAACTTCACTACTTTGATTACCCCTGATGTACTGTATGTGTGCAGCGATTTAAAATGCTTTCACTGTCGAATTGTTGTATGGCAATCATTTTAAAATAAAATCTTTGCCTTACCCTGCATGGTGCAATCCTGAGCTCCTTGGTACAAATGATTCTTGGAATGGCCTAAAATGCTTGTAACGGCCTGTGCTTGACTGGTGTCTCATCCAGGGCAATATTCCTGCATTGTGTCCGATGCCCAGATTTCAGATCCACTGTTCCCATTAACAGGACAAAGCGGGACAAAGATTAAAATACCGTTGAATTACAACTTCATCCTATTTTACAAGGCAGGTCTTGGGCTTTTGTGTGAGGTCTGCAGTTAATGGGATTTTTAGTATTATCATAGTTTGTCATTTTAGTGGAATTGGTTTCGGTTGAGAAAAATTTCAAAATAAAAAAAAATCAAAGTCAGCGTATCTACTCAGATGAAAACCAGTGTTATGATCATTGAGAGCCTTTGATGTAAAGTTTTGGGCATCTTTAATTTGTGTTGAGACTTAGAAACTAAGCAGAGGCTTGCTATATGGTATTTCATTTATAACCTGTACACTCTAAAAAATTATATTATATCGTAACTGCCTTAGGGAGGAAACCAGAGAACATGGAGGAAACCCAGAAAAGCGTTTATGGAGAACATATGCAGAAACACAGACAGGATACTGAGCTCAAGATCGAACCGGGAGCTGTGAGGTTTTAAGGTAACCTACTGTATTCCACCACCATGGCACCTCAAGTGAAAGTCTAATAAATAAAAAAAAAAATTGTTTTTTTCCCTAATTTAGTCATGGACAGTTCTCACCCACCACACTGATCTCACCTATCACGTGACAGCTACCAGCTGGGGAGGTGAAGGCTATCGTGTTCTTCTTCCGAGGCGCATGAAGATAGCAGAACTACTGCAAATGCAACATCATGGGGCACCATAACACACTTACAAAGAAAGCGCTATCCTCTGCATGTACGTATGAACTCACAGACAGCCATGATTGGCTAGCGTAACTGACATGGGAGAAAAGGGTATAACACCAGTCCCTGAGAGCACTGCCATGGACGGCTGTGGCATCATCTGGATTCAAACTAGCGATCTTTTGCGTCGACCTGTGATTGAGACCATACATGCTGAGATTCCATAAACGGTTCTGCCCACATGTAAGGCAGTGGACGCTGTTAGAAAAAGGGTTAAGCACTACAAAGGATCTTTGGTAGGTAAGGGTTCTTCATTTCCTAAAGATGTTCCACTGAGAACGTTCTCTGATAGAGAAACCTTCTGTTATAGATGAAGGGGTTTCCTCAGAGAGACAAGGCATTCTAACTGTAATCTCTTTTCTTTTGATTGATGATTGATATGAATTATCAAATGCAAAGGCAGTCATTTTACTGAGTTATGGGACAGTTTCATATCCAGGTGTGCATATTGTGTACATCCAACAGGGACAGAATGGTAGAAAGAAAAAAAACAAAACAGCCTTTGTCAGGCCTTCTTCCTAGAAAACCAGGAGCTGCATCAAGTTGATGGATTGCCCTATTAGTGTATTAGAAGCCTTGCTACAAAAGAGCACTATTAACATAATATTGAGTAGTGAAGCTTGCAGACTAATAAGATGTGCCTGCAGACTGGGCACAAGCCCAACGATAAACCTTCCACTAGATGACTGTTCAGGGCATTAGCTCTGCGCTGCGAAAATAGCGTCTGAAAGCATCACACGTGGGCACGGAAGAAAGAAACCATCTCAAAGAAGCTTTATTCTGAAGCCGTGCTTAATATGCCTTTGATAGAGAAGGATTCTCGATGCCTTGGTGTTTTTTTTTTAATGTCCATGCAGTATGAGTGAATGGCTCTTTCTCTCACACCGCTGCAGGACATGTCACGTCACAGGCGATTAGCAGGAATGGAAACAGTCACCTTAACGATGAAAGCTTTACATTTAATGTGGGAGGGGGAAAATGCCATCATTCTGGTGGAACAATCCGCAACATCCCACTCAATCAATTGACAGCTAAAGACTATTGTTTTGCAAGGTGAAGGCATCCGTATTTATATGCGCTGGAACAAACACGCTAAATAGGAGTAACCAATGCAATGTGAGTGTAGCCAGCATGTCTAAAAAGCATGTCGTCTTAAACATTCATGTCCCATATCCCTCTCTTGAAAACCCCATTTTCTGTCCAGAACCGTGGGTGGCTGAGCTCCTTCACAGATTCTTCCTTTTTTTTTTTGGTTTTTCTTTGGTTTAACAGTAGGTGTAATCCATCATATAGATGTAGTGGCTGGCGGTGATTAAATTTATCGGCGATCAGATTTATCCCATATGTGTCATCGTTGTAATACGAGTTTCCCTTTATAACATCAACATAAGTTCGGACACATTTAAGAGGATGAGTGTGATATGCTCAGGTTTATAGACAAAATGTCCGTGTGGTTGATTGATATCTGTGTGAGTGTGTGCATCCATAATGTGGTGTCAAGACAAGTGGTATGTGTGCTTCCCTGTACAAGAAATGCATAAGCGAGAACTAAACTAAGCAAACAAATAATAATGAAACCGCTTCGGTAGCTTTTTCATGCACTGACTTCCCACACAAACGGTCTGCGTCGCAGCCTCAGAGCTCCAGGGCCCCCTGCTCGATCCTGAGCTCAGGGTTTCTGGAGTGTTGTTTCTCTTGTCCTCACTGTGTTTGTGTTTTTTTTTTTTAAGGTTTTCTGATTACATTTACATTTATGTCATTTGGCAGACGCCCTTATCCAGGGCGACTTACATATATCACGTTTATACAACTTGCTCAAGGGCCCAGTAGTGGCGACTTGGTGGTACTGGGATTTGAACTCACAACTTTCCATTGTCTTAACCACTGAGCTACCACTACCTGGTTACCTCCTACCTCTCGAAAACAGGCTCGTAGATGAACCGACCATGCTACTGTAAATTGAGTGTAGGTGAATATGTGTGTGCATGGTGCCTTTGCAATGGACAGGCATCTCATTCAGGGTGTATTTCCACCTTGGACGCAAAGTGTTCCTGGGACCGGCTCCGGGTCCCCTCCGACTCTGACCAGGATAAAGCACTTACTGAAAATGATCGAAGATAACCAAATAAATGATTGGGGGAAAAAAAAAGTTTATATGTATTTTGGAACTCTTTCTGAAATAGCACTTTACAGTTATCCTTACCAACACATTATATTTCATCTTCATTATAGTATTAACTTTAATATAGACAAAAGAAATCACATTCATTAGGCTACATACAGTGGTGCTTGAAAGTTTGTGAACCCTTTAGAATGGTCTACATTTCTGCTGAAATATGACCTGAAACATCATCAAGTCCTCTAAGTAGATAAAGAGAACCCAGTTAAATAAATGAGACAAAAATAATTCACTTGGTCATTTATTAATTGACGGAAATGATCCAAAATTACATATCTGTCAGTGGCAAAAGTATGTGAACCCCTAGGATTAGCAGGTAATTTGAAGGTGACATTAGAATCAGGTGTTTTCAATCAATGGGATGATGATCAGGTGTGAGTGGGCACCCTGTGTTACAGTATTTAAAGAACATGGATATATCACAGTGTTGACATGTTTATGGAAGTGTATCATGGCACGAACAAAGGAGATTACTGAGGACCTCAGAAAAAGGGTGGTTGATGTTCATCAGGCTGGAAAAGGTTACAGAAGCATCTCTAATGCGTTCGGATTCCACCAATCCACGGTAAGACAGATAGTGTACAAATGGAGGAAATTTAAGACCATTGTTACCCTCCTCAGGAGTGGGTGACCAGAACCTTATCCCGTCTGTTAAACATGGTGGAGGTAATATCATGGTTTGGGCAAGTCATTCTACCAAAGAATGGTTATGGAAGAATAAAGTTAATGTTTTGGAATGGTCAAGTCAAAGTCCTGACCTTAATCCAATTGAGATGTTGTGGGAGGACCTGAAGCGAGCAGTTCATACAAGGAAACCCAACAACATCCCAGAGTTGAAGCTGTTCTGTAAGGAGGAATGGGCTAAAATTCCTCCAATCCAATGTGCAGGACTGATCAACAATTACCGCAAACATTTACTGTAGTTGCAGCAAAATGGGGTCACATCAGGTTATGAAATGGAAGGTTCACATACTTTTGCCATTGACATATATGTAATATTTGATCGTTTTCATCAATTAATAAATGACCAAGTGAATTATCTTTGTCTTATTTATTTAACCGGGTTCTCTTTATCAACTTTGAGGACTTGTGTGAAAATCTGATGATGTTTCAGGTCACATTTAAGCAGAAATGTAGACAATTCTAAAGGGTT
>JAOVYU010000022.1:19811431-19833436 GCA_025674565.1 Synodontis membranacea
TCTCTCTCTCTCTCTCTCTCTCTCTCACACACACACACACACACACACACACACACACACACACACACACACACCTATCCACGTCTAACTACCTGGTGGTTTTCCGCACTGACCTTGGAGCATTTGGTAATCAAATGCTGTTTGCATGGCAACTAACCCGGACATTGTTCACAGCCTTGTTGCAGTAACAGAACTCTCTGAAGTAACAAGATTTCACATTTAGCAATGTCCAGGTTCTTGTTTAACTTTATCTGAAATTCAAACATAAAAAAGCACAATTATGCACAAATCCCCAGAAGGTTAAGAAATGTTTTAGACATGAAAATACTAAACAATTACAGAAGTGTAATGTCCTGTATTCATGAGCTTTAATTCTTCATTTATAACATGAGATCTAAAATTCAATTAGTAATGAATGATGGTGTTATTAATTTGTATTGTTTTGCTAATACTTCTGGAAATCCTTGTGTGATGTTAAATGTCACATAAAAATGCTTTTTTTTTTTTTTTTTTTTTAATGAAATGTTAAAAAAAATGAACAGTAACAGCTTGTTGGTGAACAGAGCTGAGTGATCCTAATTGCTAAGTTGATGCTCACCTCGTTGACTGATGATCTTTGGTATTTGGTTCTTGCTTTAGCCCGGAACTCTGGACAATGCAGTTGAGGACATCAAATCACTGGTAGACCAGAAGACAGACGGTGCTGTCCAGAGTGTTTGGCTACTGGTTGAGTATGTTCTTCTTTTGCTATTATGAATAAAACATACAAAACTAGACATCATAATATATCAGTATACTGTACACATGATAGATGCCTTCAAGTGATTGGAATATTAGTGAGTAGATCATCTGTATGCTTTATGCAGTAGAGTATTGTGCTAGATATTGCTGCTTTCTTTCTCCAGCATAAGATTGTTCAATTGCACTGTAGTTCCTCTTTGAAAAACCGTTTTAACTGTTTTGTAAAGGACTTCCTGTTTTATTTTGTTTGTCTTAACTGAAAACCCTGTTGTGAGGTTAGGTTGGTGACATGCCTCTATTGGAAAATGCACCTAACAATGTTAAAGGCTGCATGAAGTACAGGAAGTATAAAACCATATGACTGTAAACAACCCCAGTTTACCTTAGAATCTGTGTTCTTCTTGCAACCGCAGATACAGCAATTGCATCATCTGTTAAACTTGTGTTAGTTACTGTGTGACGAGGAGGGAGCCTGTATGTAAATGGTACACAAATCATTCTGAGCACTTTAGAGCTGAAGCTTCTCTTTCAGCCATTAAGACCTGACACATTTCTCCAAGCCCACACATAGACTGATGTGTCATATAATGTGGCAACACTGCAGAACTAACACAATGGCAGGCAGAATTAAGGAATCTATCTTACACAAGATCCCAAATTGCAGGGTTGCACCTGACAGTCTGTTATTCCATCATGCCTTTCTGTAAATAAAGCAGATGTTCAGGAAATTATTAAAGTGAGAAGACAAAAAAAAAAAAGACAGTAAAGCAGGGCTGCTGAGGGGCGTTTAGTTAAATGTACAGGGGATGTCAACTTCCTTCAGTGGACGCAAGCTTTCAGGAAACTCTTTTAAGAGCTTACTGCATGAGAATGAATTATACATTGCATTTTCCTCAGCCCGACACACACACACACACACACACACACACACACACACGCACGCGCGCACCAGTTTCCTGTGACCTGCACAACTTTCTTATAAATGCAATGTACTTATAAATGTAATGTACTTATAAGCTTATACTTTAGGCAATGTTCCAAAATAAAACATATTTATATAGTACACTGTGTTGCTCCTATATTAGGGGTTTATTGAATGAACAGCACAGCACAGGTTACACTATAGTAATTATGACAGTAATAGCATTAATTTTTAGGTTATTGTTCAAAGTAATTTCCTGTAAAACAGTTCCAGCTTCAGGTTCCGTGGTTCAGTCGTGAGTTCAGGTTACTGTCTATGTGGAGTTTCGCATTTTCTTCTTATGTTCATGCGGGATTCCTCAAGGAGTTCTGTTTGCTTTCTTCCCACTGTCCAAGAACATGCAGGTAAAAAGCCCGGCTTCGGTAAATATACTCGAGATCAACAGTGACTTGGTCCAGAATAAATCAGTTACTGTTTGTCTTTTTTAATCCTGATTTGGTCATTCATATCTACCAGCATTATCTAGCTCTCCCTTATCACATGAGAGGTACCAGCTAAGCAGGATGAACCAAGCTGCCACATGCTTCTTCCAAGACACATGAAGCCAGCGACTGCATCTTTGCTACAGTGCATCTGAGCAAACTCGGAGGAAAGCACTAACTGCCATCTTCCACAAAAGCTCACTCTGATTGACGGGATGGATTTATTATGATCACGTTTAGTCATTTGTCAAACACATGGTTATGAATCCAGTCTAAGCATGGAGCTGAGTGGATGAGGGTTAAGAAGCTTGAAAAAAAAATGGTCCACTGGTAGATTTCTGGTTGTCCTCAGATTTAAACATTGGATTCCCTCGTGGTTTTCCTTTGTGGTTCATGTGGTTGAAGTTCCATTGTTGCTATGGGGTTTTGGAAACTCTGTAGCCAATTTTGAGACTCAGATGTGTTACCCGGATGTTCTTCTCCTCTCGTTGTCTACCCAGTCAGAGCTAGAAGGAGTCACTGATGTTCTGTAAAGACAACACACTCCCCAATAAAATCCTGAAATTATTTTCCACTTTAAAAGTGGACAGTCTTTGAAATTCCCCTTTTATTTCTCTTCTCTGGCCGGCATACATACTGTACTGTACCTGCAGCAGCGACGAAATGAGGCAAGAACACAACGGTGGTTAGTAAGATTTTCTTGTCTTCTGGCTTTGTCTTTGTTTCAGAAAAAGTTCATTCACATTCAGGGCTTGTGTATCAGTGATTCAACTTCTGAACTCTTTACTTTTGTGCTCAGTATAACGTGGGAACTAAAAATGCAAGCATACATATTTGATGAGGTTTTCCTGAAGGCACTTTATGAAATATTGAAGCTTTTAGAGTATGCACATAATTGAGAGGTTTTGTATATTTGTCTTACCTCAAAATAACTTACTGTCATAATACACCACGCGGACTGCAGAATTACATTTTCATGTAAACCTCTTGAGCAGTCATGTTACAATTCCTGCAGAAAACCCATGCCACAATATTGTTCCTAATTTCTAAGAATCACACCATAGTCATTTGTGTTTTCCTATGATTGTTTTCAACTGCGTCCTTTAGTCGGACTTGATGTGCAGTGGCTCGGTCTTCTTTGTATCACAGTTTGAGATGCAATTACTCTTTTTTGCACTGAATTTATTCAGAAGTTCCCTGAAGATGTGTTCAGCAAATATATGCTCAGTAATCCCGGAAAGCAGAATAAATTGAAACACTACTCATCTGTCACAGGTTTCATTCTCCCTGGGCTGTCACTGACACCTTCCACCCTAATCCATCATTCTTTAATTTAATTTCCAACGTTGTTTTTTTCCAGTGTCTTTGTATTTTGATGAAGAATTTTGGATATGCTTGTGAAGGTAGACCAGTCGAGACCATCAAAATACATTACTAAAGAGAGTGCTCAAGAAGTTTTTTTTTTTTTATTATTATTTTATATTTTTATTAAATATATTTCTTTATTCTCCAGGATTGATCACTGGAACAATGAAAAAGAGCGATTGGTGTTGATCACGGAGAAGTCCCTGCTCATCTGCAAGTACGATTTCATCATGCTAAACTGCGAGCAGATCCAGAGAATTCCTCTTAATCTTGTTGACCGGATCACCCAGGGTGCCTTTACTTTCCCCCCTCACTCCCTCCTCACGTGAGTATCTCCCTCATATACCTCTTCTATGCGCCCCCATTGCATTTTTATCAGCAACTCATCGCTACTGTTAGGATCCCATTTAACCTGAGCCTTTTAGCTCAGGGTCTCATCATATAGTGACAAAACACAGGAACACCCACTCAATGAAAGATGGTTTTTGAAGTCTGCAATCATACCATGTTTCTCTCGAATAGCAAAACATGCTTGCAATTATCCAGCACTTTTAGGAACAAAACTTGAGGTTCTCTACATTTATTTGTGTAAGATGATTTCCAGTTTATCCATTTATTTCTAGTCTCTCCTCCAAAGGTTAAAAAAAAAAAAGAAAGGGGAAAAAAAAGAAGAAAAAATGTGATTGGTTCCAGCATCTCCCGCAATGGATAAGCAACATAGAAAATGCATGTATGATCAAGTAATCCACCTTGCTTGTATTTATTTCCCCCTGCTATTGTATCTCACAGTGCTTTCTTAATCACTTCTGATGACGTGTAATGGATGTGTGATGGTAGCAGGCTTAATTTATTGAGATCCAATGGATTCCAGATCTAAGGGCCTTTCATACAGTGTGTAATCACTCGATACAATGTTCAGTGGCATGCTGCATGAATCTACTGTCTGGGCTAGAGCAAAATCAGCTGAAACCTTTACTTAATGAATTAATTTTATGAATTCGAATAGTGTCAATATGGATGCATCAACCACCAATAAGTCTAGTTCTTCTTTTTACTAATTTGCATGCCTGGAATACCCTTTAAATGACTAGATAGAAGGAAGCTATAGAAAGAAAACAACTATTTCAGATATTTGGACTTGGTGTGCACTTGACCCTTGTTGGATCAATTCCAAACTCTAATCAGTTCCAGTGATGCGCGGGTCAATGTATAAACAGCCCGAACCCGACCGATGTTTTCAACTAACCCGCCCGCAACCCGGAGCGAAAAAAAAAAAAAAAGGAAATATTGTACCCGACCCGCCTCATGTGTAGTACTCGCCGGGGGTGGTGGTGGCGAGCGATCGTCGACGGAGGGGGGGGGGGGGGATGTTGGCGATCGTCACCTGCTCATTTCGGGTCAACCCGCGCATCACTGATCAGTTCATCTGACGGCTCCATGTAAATTCTTCAAATGTTTGTCCACTCGTTCTTGAGATATCGCACTAACCAGAATGTCAAATAGATTGACAAACGGACACCATTTAACCAAAGAATCCATTTCATTTATCATTCTTAGCAAATAAGACAAGGTCGATGGCAAAAATGTAACCATATTGGTACTTATTTATGATTTATTTGTTTGCTTTTAGCCCTGGTATCCCATTTACCGTATCGCCCTGGTACTAACTAACAATATTTTTAACACCAGGTGTATAATATAGATATGAATGTTGTAATATGTTTCAGGACATGTACAGGGATCATGCTACAGGGATCTAGTCTTGCTGTGATTGGTTGTTCTTGGTAGAGCAGTTAGGGTTAATGGGCCACTTATTTAAGAATCAGATTCAGTGGTTTTGTTCTTGAGCGTTTCCGTCTTCATCAGAGGACTTAAGCAGCAACTAATTTGTGCACGGTAGCAGCCAGCCCTCTCTTGTTGGTTCAGAGCTTGCCATATTTGCACACCTAAGCTAGATAAGCACTATTACAGTAAAACACGCTGCACGAAACACATCTGATCTTGTTCATAGTACTTAAACAAACAGAAGCACATAGACCTCCTATTGCACTTTTTTTCTGCTCTATGACATCTGATAAACTTTTACTCACCTTTTGCAGCTGATCCTAAAGTAAGCTGGGGCTGTGTTTCTCGCAAGCGGGAAGTGTTGCATGTGCAGAGGTGATTTGAGGGTAATATGTTGACACAGATGTGGAAAAGGGCTTTCAGGAAACCAGTGAAATGTCAGTTCTACTAAACATACTTTGCCGGATAATTCAGTAATACTTGTGATGATTACAATAAGCTGTGTGACTGGCAGAAACGGGCAGCTTCATCCAACAGTTCATATCCCAGCAGTGAATATGGCTGTGGAAAATATAGCTAATTTGTGCCATTGGCACTTTAGTGAGTGATGTAGTGCATCCATGACTCGTTTTATGTTACAACATGAGTTTTATTATCATTAATTCTTAACATGCACTGTACGGATGCATCAGTCACTTTATGTTACTTTAATGCATGTTTCGTAACTCAGTCACTCCCATGCTTTGATTCTGGACTTCTTTTATTTTCCTTCATCCTCACTGCAAGGTTAAAACTCCTGCTGAAGACTAACATGAATCATGTACTCTAGCGGTCTTAAGAGTGGGCATTGTCACCTCCTCACTGCTTCAGGGTTCCCAGTTCAATCCTGAGCTCAGGTTATTGTCTGTGTGGAGATTTGCATGTTCTCAGGTTCTCAGGTTTCCTCCCACCTCTTAAAGAAATGGGGGTTTGTGGATTGGCTACTTGGTGTGAATGTGTGCATTGCGCTCTGTGATGGACAGGCACCCATTGCAGGGTGTATTCCTGCCTTTCTCCCAGTGTTCCCGGGATCCATTACAACCTTGATCAGGATAAGGTGCTTCATGGAGATGAATGAATGAATAAATGAATGAAAGAACAAGCATGCAGCAATGACTAGGAAATCGTTTGGCCAAAATTTCTTTCTTGTCATCTGTGAATATACAAATGAACAGCTCTGTTCAGCTCTCCTTCAGCCATACAAACCATCCAATAATGTCTTGTTGTCCTATCTAATTAGTTTTATGTGTTTAAAGTATATCTTTATACTCATCTAACACTGTTGTGTATTTGCATTGTATACAGTCCTATGTAACATGCTGTCATGCTACCATGTTGCACTGTGGTCCTGAAAAATTGGCATTTTACGCTAATGTATACAAATGATATTGAGGAAGGCCAGTGAAATCCATTTGACTTGTAAGATCCATCACGTGCTAGACGGAGAATATATGAAGATGTTATATAATCTGAAATGGGTTCTAGTGTTGACTCTGTTATCTGTACAAATGAATGAAAGTATCTGTTTATAGCTGTAAGCAGTTGTAATAATAGCTTGCATACTACTACTACAACAACTACTACTACTAATAATAATAATCTTGAAGCTTTCTTCCACAGAAAGCATAATTTTGCAGAGTTGATTTTTTCAAATCTTTAATTTTATTTCATCTCCACTGTTTTATGAAGTTGTCTGTGTAGTAACTGTATAGCAGAAGCTTTATTTTCTTGTTCATTATATAATGTCACATGACAGAACAACCTTTTAAATAAGGGATTTTTGTTCGATTGGTATATCCCTGTCCATCAGGCATATAGCATTGAATCTACATTTGAGGTAAGGCTAAAATGGCTTATTTCTTTAAACAGTGAAAGCAAAGCATCAGGAGGCAAGCATTGTTTCTTCTCTTATCTCTGGAGGAGGATAGAATGAGGAGGGCTGTTATAAGGGAAATGTGTGCAGAATACACAGCCATGCTCTAGTGCATGTGATTAGTGGCAGAAATTAATGTAAGCCTTTCATGGGAAATATTTTAAAGCAGGCTTAGGGGACGCCAACTCAAGTAAAGCTAATTCAATGAATAAAGCCTAATGCAGCATAAAGTGCTTAGGAGAGACAGGCGATACTAGAGGGCCTTTATCTTCACACATTACATTTAATTATAAAGAAATTCACCAATGAAAACCACCGTGAAGTGCTTCTAGGAAAAAAGCAAGCCACAAACCATAGACAGTTCCTTTTTTATACTCTTTCCCCTACGTCTCATCTTTAATTTCTCATATTTTTCATTCTTTTCCATTTACTATTTGCTGTTTTCTTCTTCATGGTCTCAGGCTTTTTCTTTAAAGCTATGTATTACATTATATACTTCACATACATATAGTGGAACGTGTTTCACACTAGGCAAGCTCAGTTTTGTATTATTTTGTACTAGCTTTAGATTAAATATGATTTGTGTATTTCTTTATATTCTGTTATACTTGCCAAGATGAGCCATGTATAATACTGAGTGTGTTTTCACTGGAGAAACTCAAAAGTTTGGACACACCTGACCCTAATCATGGAAGGTTTTTCTTCATTTTTTCTGTTAGGGTGTTGCATAAGTTTGTGGAATAGTAAATATCAAAATATTTATCAAAATTCACTGTAAAAGCCTATGTTTTAGGTAGTTTATCAATCAAGCATGGAGCAAAGCAAGATTCATATTCAACATTGAATTCTGTTCTTATTCAATAGTGGAAAAAACTCAACGGAAGCAAGAGCCAAATTTGCAAAATTTCTGGTAACGTTGCAATCGGCATTTATGAGATGAACAAGAACTGGTTTGCTGTTTCAAAAAGGTGAATTGGCACTAGATGATGAGCCAAAATATGGTAAAACAAATGAAATGGAGTTGCAGAAACTTTGAGTATCGATCATTCTACTGTTCTAAGGCGTCACAAGGCAATGGGAAAGATTCTGAGGTTGGCAGGTGAGTTCCACATGCACTTTCAGAGAGAAATATCGCTCAACGGATTAACACCCGTATTACAGGTGCATTACACCTTTATTACAAGCTGCTGAATCCTGTAGAAACTGTCAAACACAGAATATTACAGTAATCACTTGATCAAATTAAGAACTACGATCATCCAGCAGCCATTCACAAAAGGAAATCATCCTCCTTCATGACAGTGCAAGGCCACATGTTGCAAAAGCGACAAAAACACGATTTTAAGCCTTTGATGGGAAGTATAATACATCCAGCCTACTCACCAGACATAGTGCCATCAGATTTCTACTTGTTTAGGTCACTACAACGTACACAGGCCAACATTTAAAAAAATTAGAGGATATACGAAATTGAATAGATGAATTATTTTCCTCAAAAATCAAATACTTCTTTCGTGACGGTATTCATTCTGTGCCAGAGAAATGTCAGAAAGTCATGGAATCTAACGGCGTTCACTTTGAAGCCTAACTCTGTGTATTATTTTACAAAATCAAACAGTCTGTTCAAAAAGAACACAAACCTATTCACCACCCGAATATATTCCACTATTTTTTGAATAATAATGAAGACATTAACACCATATGAAATAGTATGCATGGGATTTTGGAGAGGCCAAGAAGATTTATTTAAAATTCTTATTCTTATTAAAATGATTCTTAGCATTTGAGATGAACCTTTGCACACACTTGGCATCTTCTCAACCAGGTTCATGAAGGAGCGTCACCCTGGAGACTTTTCTTAACTTTTGCAAATGCTCAGAGTTCTTCAGTGCTTATCCTTAGTTCTAAGTGAAGACTACTTGTTTGTTACAAATTGCGGTTTGATTCGATGTGAAAGCTTTACATAGAATAAAAACATTAACTTTATTTTGCATTGGACTGAAAGACTAATTTCATCCAAGCTGTTATTAAAATGTAGCACTTTTAATAATAGACATGGTCACAAAGCAGCTTTACAGAAATCCAGATATAGATTTAGACCTGCAAAGAGCAAACCAGATCATACAGTGGCAAGAAACTTCAAAAGGAAATACTTTCTGTTCTGGATGAGATGCTGGATGAGATACCCTAAGAACAGTCTTAGGGTTAGGGTTAGTCTTAGGGTTAGGGTAAGACCCTAGTCTTAGGGTTAGGGTTAGAGTTAGAGCCATAGTTCCTACATACAAATGTAAGTATTAAAGTATTCAAGTGAGATTTATGTATTCACTGATGCAAGGGATGGGACTTTCTACTACCGTACTGTACTGTACATAGGTGTGGCTAATAAATAATGAGACTGATGCTTGAATTCAATTTTAATGAAGAAAACTTACATTTTAATTACTTTCCCCTTCAGTATATTCCCCTTTTGCAACTACGTACACACCGCTGCATTTTGGTCTTCTTCTGATCAAAACAGTGCAGTAGGTTTTCTTCCATTAGTTGTCTTAGAAGTTCAGTCATTTTCTTCCTCATTTCTGGAACAGACTTGAAAAGAGTTTCCTTGAGCGCAGAGCTTGGTTTCAGGGAAAAGAAAAAGTCACATAGTGCTAAATTAGGCAAATAGGGAGGTCAAGTATTGTGATGCATTTCTGGGCTAAAACCTGCTTCACTGAGAGCGCTGTTATCAGGAAGGAATACACAAACCAGGATGCAGGTGTGGTATTAAGTTTCTTTATGTAAAACTTTATTCAAAGCTACAGAATCGCAAAGGCAAAGGGCAAAATCCAAACAAGCAGAAGTCAATTAATCGTGCAAACGTCCAATCTAGACAGCAGATTGGCAGAATCATAAACCAGAAACAGGCAGTGTTCAGGAGATATAGCAAACATATTGGAGTAGGCATAAACAGGAGATCAACAAATGAAAGAATTATCCAAAGTAATACACAGAAAATCAGAACTATGCAAACGGTTTGGCACTAGTGACACGGAGAAGCTCCTTTGCTTCTTAAGGATCTAGTTCAAGTGAAAGTCCTAGGCACCTGCATCCATTTGGAACTCCAGAGTGCCAGAGCTGAGTCTGGCATATTGTCTGAGAGCAAGGAATCGTGGGAAATGGAGTTTGTAGCCGGTTGTGGAGCTGAGATTTCAGATTCAGCAGGCATGGACATGATAGCTGTGTGTGTGTGTTGGCGAGGAAACCATTTTCTCACAGCTGTGGATTCTTTCTTCTGACCCTTTCTCACAAAGTTTTGAGAAAATTTTGTAATAGTACTGGTTCACTGTTACAACATCAGGAACCCAGTTCTCCATAATTACGCCCTTAATGTCAAAGAAAACAATTAACATGGGCTTGATTTGTCGAGCTTTCTTCATCTGGCAACCCAAATGTTTTCATTGCACATTGACTATTTTTTTGTCTCAGGATCATACTCAAACTGCTCAGTCTTGTTATTTAATAGTCGCATTTCCTAGAAGTGGGGAGTTCAGATCTTTAGGGCATCCATGTGAGGTGAGCCACAGTGAGCTACAGATGCAAATTATTGAGAAAAAGGAGTGGAGCCATTAGGACGTGGTTCAGTTTTACTTTTTTTTTTTTTTTTGGCTGATACACCCTGTTAGAGTATGCATCAGATGCAAGTTGGGAACCAAAGGTTTATGTTGAAGAGTTTAGTTTTTTTTTTTTGCATTGCCTGTTATTCAAAGGCAGAAAAATACATGAAAATTGAAGCCATTAAATGGCATGAGACTTCTGTTTACTGCAAAATGTTAATGATTGATGTGAGATCTTCCAAAAATGACGTTCATGGCGCACATTTGGACATATCTGAAGATATGTTGAATCCGACACAATATCGCAGCCTCTTCTTAACAGGACACAAATGACAAATGCCCAAATCTTTTCTCTGTAATCTTTAAGACTGTGACTGTCAGCCAGGTCTACAATCAATATTCCAAACTCGCACAAATCACTCGTAATGATCTGTACACTCCCACTTCCACATTTCACAGCTACCCAATCACTGTGACTGATAAATCCTCAGTTCTGTTCTGATCAATCATGTCAGTAATCGTAACTCACTGATATTATCCACACTGGACCATTAGCTCCCCTTAGTGATACTACCAAATACTTTCAGTTACATAGGGATAAGAACCTTATTTGACCAATTTTTTTTTTCGTCAAGCCTTTAATATCATGTCATTTAAATGTGTGATTACGCAACCACAGTGCCTGCTTATTTCTTGGTCTCTGAGAAGTCAGCATGTATCTGTATATCTATACATCTGTCTATATCTACCTATACAGTAAACCCTCATTTATCGCGGTTAATCTGTTCCAGACTCTTCCGCGATAAGTGAATTTCCGTGAAGTAGTATTTCCGTGTAGTTAGAGCATAGAAAACCTGTTTATGACCTTCTAAATACGGTTTTTAGCATTATTAGAGCCCTTTAAACATAAAACAACACCCAATTTTTTGGAAAAAATAATTGACTCAAGACAACCGAGCGCAACCCGCATTTTCACTGTCTCGATCAACTTTTTTAAAGAATATACTGTATTTGAAAAAAACACGATGAGAGTGAAGCCACGAAATTCGAACCGCAAAGTGGCGAGGGTCGACTGTATCTATATATTTTATTTATCTCTCTCTATCTATCTACATATACACTCACTGTCCACTTCATTAGAAGCACCTGTAAACCTGCTCATCTACAGTATGTAGTTATCCAATCAGCCAATCACCTAGCAGCAGCACAGTACATAAAATCATGTAGATGCAGGTCAAGATTTTCCGTTAATGTTCACAACATCAGAATGGGGAAAAAAACGTGATGTCTGTGACTTTAACCATATGGCTGTTGGTGCCAGATGGGCTGGTTTGAGTATTTCAGAAACTGCTGATCTCCTGGGAATTTCACACAAACAGTCTGTCGACTTTACACAGAATGGTGCAAAAAAACAAAACACATTTTTCTGGTGGAAACCACTTGTTGATAAGAGAGCTCTAGAGGCTCCTGTGTGTGAAATGCTCAAGAGTTCAGCAGTTTCTGACATATTCAGACCAGCCTGTGTGGCACAAACCATGATGCCATGGTTGAAGTCACAGATCATACTTTTTCTTCATTCTGTTTTATTCGAACCTTAACTGATATCTTGATATCATGATTTCCCTTGAGCTGCGAGCTGCATTTTTGACTCCGTTACCCAAAATGCCCTGCCGATCTTCGAAAACATAAGTCCAGTTACTACATCCAGCTGCATTTAATGAACGTTTGATTACGGACAATATTTAAGATCTGTGATTACCTGTGTTTTGGTTCCAGTTTGATTCTGGTCTATTTCTCGATTCTGATCTATTTCTCGATTCTGATATGCTGCCTACTGCCTCTGTTTGTTTTGTGTTTTGTTTTTTGCCTATTCATTAGATGTTAGTGGAACTGTTTGATTTCATCACTGGATGTCCGGATCCTGCACGTGCATCCTGCACACATCCCGCCTTCATGATACTTGGCCTGCATCTGCATGCTTGTATGCACTGGGTTGCTGCCACAAGGTTGGCTGATTGGTAATTGTATAAATGTGCAGATGTATAGGTCCTATTAAATTAAATGTTCCTATTAAAGTTGCTGGTGAGTGTGCCTGAATTCGGTTTTAAATGTGAAGTGACTGTGGCCTAAACCAGAAGGCATTTTTTCTTTAATTAAATATGAATCCACAGCCACACCCCTGACCAGAGTGTAGTCAAGAATGTGAAATGTCCAACTAGCTTCATATCTGATACAGTCATGCCTGAAAGAAAGTAAAAACTTCCTTATGATGTGACTTTTTTGTTATGGCTCACTAAAAAAAATAATGTTTTTGTCTCATGTTAAATTAGTTTCTCTTTATTTACTGTCAGCACTTATGTGAAAATCTTTATCTTTGTGTAAGTTTTAGATCATATTAATGCAGAATGGAATGGAAATATTATACATATAGGGTTGACAGCATTTTCACCACTGCATTTGTATTTCAAACACATTATAGAACGCATTGAATGTATTCATATTCAGTTAATGCATACATCATTTTTTTCTATAGGTTCATAGCCTTTTTAAACAAATGGCTGTAATGTAGGTTTTGAGCATTATTTCTTTCTGAACATGCATGTGGAATCCACCTACCAACTTTCAGAATCTTTCCCATTGCTTTCAGATGCCTTAGAACAGTAGAATGATCCATATTCAAGCATCTTCCGGCTCTCGAGTCGATTGTGGTGCATCTTCGTCCAGCAGTTACTGCAGGTCCTCGTCTTCTGTTTCCATTGGTCTACCACTTCTTGGCTTATCATCTAATTCAACATCCTTTTCAACCAATTCAACCAATTTCGAAACAGCAAACCAGTTCTTGACAGCATAAATGTCGATTGCATCAGCCGTAAACTTTGCAGATTTGGTCTCTTGTTTCCGTTGAATTTTTTTCCACTTTTGAATAAGAACAGAAGGCAACAACGAATTTGAATCTTGCCGGGCCCGATATTTGATTGATAAACTACCTAAAATGTGCTTTTAAAGGGAATTTTGATAAATAATTATATTTTTATGATTTTACTGGGCCACGAACTTATGCAACACACTGATAGTTCTAAGCCAACCTGATGTGACCTTGTTTGTATTTTGTGGTTCAGAGCAATGAATCATTTGTATAGCTGTGGGCCATTAAATGATTTACTTAATGATTGACTCATTTTAAGGTAGAGTTTAATAACGAAGCTGGAATGCATAGTTTTGTAGGGAGCGGTTGTGTGTGTGAGTGTGAGAGAGAGGATGAGGGGGAGTGTGATTGTGAGTGTTCACTTGATCACAGCCTACAAAGGGATGGGTGGGCGTGAATCATTTTCCGGCATTTTGGGAAAGAGGATTTAAAAAAAAAAAAAAAAAAAAAAAAAAAAAGGTTAAAGACACTATGCTCTTGTTCCTTCTCTTCTTCTTTATTACTTTTTGAAGAAATAAAGGCATATACATTATAATGTTATTTGTTTACAGTAAAGTGCTGTGGTTGAGTTAGGATTAAGCATTGTGTGGCTTTTGCTTTCTGCTGCAGGCTTTGCTACAAATCTTTCAAGGCCTTGGAGACCTAAACTGGAGAAACAGTCCATTGTGGTCTGGTCTGAACCCCATTGTTTCTAAACAGCATTTTCCGTGCCGGTGTTGGGTAGAGAGTCGAGTGTGTCTAAGCAGCGAGAGTTGGAGATATATTATTTATTTATTTTCTAGCACTTTTCTCTCCAGCTGTCTAGACCAGGTAATTACTCAGTTGCTCTGCATCACTAACGTCTTCTTTTATTCCTGCCGAGGACAGCTTGATGTGACGAGTTCAATGTGTATATGCAACATTCAGCATAATGCTTTTGGGGAAAAAATTTGTTTGTATTTTTTTTTTCTCATGTTTGAATGCAGATGAGTGAAAGTTTCAGTGAAATGCTTTTGCGCTCAGTGCTGTAGTTAACAGTAACAGGCCGTGCCTACTCTTATATAAAGTCTGTATTTCTGTCTCATTATCTTGTGCGTTAGACCTCTGACCATTACAGTATGAGATGGTTCAGCTGTTTAAAAAGTACTTATGAATGATTTGTAATATGACTAAGCCAAAATGGAAACTATTACCCTTCATTCTGCATGTTTAAATGACACAATGGTGGGAAAAAAAAAGTGAGATTTGAATTGAGCCAGCCAGGTAACTTGTGTTAACATGGGGAAAAAAGACGCTGACTCAGCTTCACATATTAGCAATAAGACTAATCACCACCGACACTCCCTTAAGTAAAAGGTCTGAACCGACTACACAGTGGCACCACCTTTAACCTAAAAATCCGACCTTTGCCAAGCTTCCATATTTGGGGACAGGGAGTGTATAGGGAGTGTTTTAAGGAGTTTTTTTTTTTTTTAAGCAATTTCCCCTTTTTGAAAGGATAATAGTTGCCATTAAATGCTTTATAAGAAATTCTAGTGAAGTTTTAGTGTTATATTCTTTTCAAATGCATTCTTTCTAAACATTTGGTAATAGCAGAGGTGCTCAAAACTTTTACTGGCAGTGACCCTTTAACTAAAAAAAAAAAAATCCACTAACTTCCTCAGTACAGATTTATCCGCCATAACATTGAATCCACCTTCCTAATATTGTGTAGGTCCCCCCTTGCACCAACAAAACAGCTCTGACCCGTCAAGGCATAGACACCACAAGACCTCTAAAGGTGTGCTGTGGTATCTGGCACCAAGACGTTAGCAGCAGATCCTTTAAGTCCTGTAATTTGCAAAGTTGGGCCTCTATGGATCGGACTTGTTTGTCCAATGCATCCCACAAATCAGATAGGAATCTGGGGAATTTGGAGGCTAAGTCAACACCCTGAACTCTTTGTCATTTTCCTCAAACCATTCCTGAACAATTTTTGCAATTTTTGTGTTCGTGGGCATATTAGCCTGCTGAAAGAGGCCTCTGCCAATAAGGAACACTGTTGCCATGAAGGGGTGTATGTGGTCCACAACAGCATGTAAGTAGGTGGTACATGTCAAAGTACCATCCACATGAACACCAGGTCACAAGGTTTCCCAGCAGGACATTGCCCAGAGCATCGCAACGCCTCCTACAGCTAGCCTTCTTCCCATAGAGCATCCTTTCTATCATAACCATCAGTTTGTTCTACAGTAGCTCTTCTGTTGGATTGGATCAGGCAGGTTAGCCTTCACTCCCCAAACGCAGAAGTGAACCTTGGGCCCCCATGAACCTGTTGTCTCTTCACCGGTTGTCCTTCTTTGGACCGCTTTTGGTAGGTACAAACAAATGCACGCTGGGAACACCCCACAAGACGTGCCTTTTTGAAGATGCTCTGACCCATTCATCTAGCCATCACAATTTGTTCCTTTGTCAGTCACTCAGATCCTTAAGCTTGCCCATTTTTTCTGCTACCAGCACATCAACTTTGAGAACTGACTGTTCATTTGCTGCCTAATATATCCCGCGCCATGATAGGGATAATGATTTTATGACTGCTCAGTGTATTTTGTGATACATAATCCAACAATTAAAGTATCAGCCTCATTATTTAAATATACACAATAATATTTTGGCTATTAATTTTTAGCCATAGAGTTTTAATGCCTGACTTTACACTCACAGAACACATTTCCATAAAAAAAATTGTAATTAGAATCAAGTAATTGTTAATTGCATGACTGCTTGTTTCTGAGTTGTTGAGGTTAGGATTAAGCCCATTCAAATGACCAGTCAGACAGGTTAATAACCGTAACAACTCAATAATAAATATAATAATTGATAATGATGGGTTGTGAGTTTCCCATGACTGTAACGAAAATGTAAAAAAAAAAAAGGATTCGTAAAATATAGATAAAAGCTGTGCTTCATGAACCCTGGAGCTGGGTTTGAGAACCAAGAGGTTAGCGCTTTAGCCTTTAGTACCAGTCTCAGAAATAAAGGTACCAAACTGTACATTTTCTTGCTGCTGGAGTGCTGATATCAAGGGTACATCTTTGTAGCACATATCTTTCACCTGGAAGTGTGAATATAGTTTACCTTTAAAAATATGTTACGGTCGATACAGTAATTGGACCATGCTGATATGTCTTTAAAGCTTTACCCTAAAAGCTAATTAAAGGTACACAAGATATATCTTCCGAGGTAAATGAAGCATACTAAAGGTACAAAAGATGGACCTTTAATGGTACCACCACAGCCATATTTATTTATTTATTTCTGAGTATGCAGTTGTACATATTGATTGCTAATGCTAAAGCACGTGAATTAGCATTAGTCCCTGACCTAGTGTACTAGATACAGTATGATTTTGATGCAAACCAAAAAGCACATCTTTAAGTCACTCTGGAAGTAAAAGGGCATTTGCTAAAAGCTGTGAATGTTAATGTTCCAATACTGACCCTGGTTAAATAACATGAGCTGTTTATTTAAATAGGGATTACATGTGTAGGAATTTCATTTCTGAACATTTGGATGAGCCTGAGAAATAGATTTCTTATTATTAGTAATAATTATAATAATTAGAAGAAGAATAGGGTAATAACTTATTAAAATAAAAATAGCCAATCAAACCAGGTAGTTTGTGATAGCTGTTTTTTTTTTTTTTTAATGTTAACCTGTATGAATTGTGCTTATGTGGGTTTGAATTGTAAGTCGTGTTCTTGTTCTGTGTGACCGGCAGAGGGGGATGTTTCCCACGTTTGAGTTTGTACTTTTCTTATCACCCAGCTGCACACTGACCACCAGCCCCCTTTCCGCACATTTACACCGTCGTGAATTTGATGTCCACAGCTGCTTAACCAGTCTGTGGCATTGTCCCGATTTTTGAGAATTCTCCCAGCCATACAGTAAATGTTTACTGTTCAACACAAAGTCTGGAGGTGGAGCGTAAGCAAAAGCAACAAAAGCGAAGCACGGTCCCACAGTGTTGAATACGTCGACTTCCTGATTCGAAATGGCAGGGATTAACCGTTCTTGTGTTTGGATTTGTTAAGCACTTCTTTTCAGCAAGCAGCTGCTTGTCATACATTTCACAGTGTTGAAGTACATCTGTGTTGTGCACAGGGGTCAATGTGCTAGCAAAGGTTACACTGTAGGGGGAAAGTTCAGCTTTAACATATATCAGGACAGATCCCTCACATATTTTTTTATAGGTTGTTAATTTTACAGAAATATATCAATGCAGTATGCCGTTTTCATTGCCGTTCATAAAGTTGTTAATAAAGATGACACATTAATGGAATATTTCAAAAGTGCATTTAGAATAACAAGCCATATCGCAGTTCTAACTTAAACTTAAATGTTAAAGAGGTGACATGGTGGCAAAGCAGCGTGAATCGCCGCCTCACAGCTCCAGCTTTCCCACGTCAATCCTGAGGTGACTGTGTGCGGTTTTGCATGTTCTCCCTGTGTCTATGCAGGTTTCCTCCAGGTTCTTTAGTTTAATTCCACCTCTCATAGAAATGCATGCAGGTGGATTAAAGTGTATGAACGCCTGACTCTGGCCCAGCATTCCTAGGAGAGACCTATGCAGGTCCACTATGCAGAATTCAACTAACTGAATGCCCCTCCCTTACCCCTCTCTTTCCATGCATGTATTAAAATGTACAGTGGCCATCAGGTGCCCATAGCATGCTTCAAAGTACTTACACTCACACTACTTTGCCTTTTCCATGCTAAATAAAAAGTATGATCCTGTATTTTTCAAATTTTGGGTACTCAAAGTTGTTAGCCAGCAACAGCAAACATGGATTCCTCTTATTTCTTCTTCTTCTTCCTTATCATCCTTACTCCTTCTTTGTCGTCCTTCCGGTGCTTCTGTCGGGATTCATGCTGCCGATTTTAAAAACGAAAAATGCGTAATGTGTTAAGTTCTCAGAACTTTTGTCTGTTTTGGGCTTCTGTACAGGCAGTAGTGCAACATGGCGGCTCAGTAGAGGTGGACCCGCATCCTATGTAGATATAAATGTCTCATTCTAATCTTATGAAAAACAAAACGATTCACAGTTACAGGTAATTACACACTAATGAAAACCTACTTATCAATATTTTATTCAGTTTCTGCTAATAGATCCCTCTGAATCTTACCTAGTGGACCTTTAAAGAAGCACTCTGAAAAACCACATCGCAGTAAGCCTCTGTGGAAATTCTCTAATTCATTCATGCGTTTGTCCTTGAATGGTATATTAGACTAACTCAGTGATGGTTGTATGAATTGTCTGAATACAACACTGTAGTGTTGTATGAAATGTCTCTCTTCTGGCACGCTTGATTTTTCTCTGTGTGTCTCTCATAATCGTTTTGAATAAACCTAGTGCCTGAGTGTGTGCTATGAACTCATTTTATTGAAGGAAAAAAGAAACTGGGCAGTTTTTTTTTCCTCTTGCACGTGTACTCATATCCCATCCTCACATTCTTTTGCCTGTCATCCTCTCCAGGAAGATGTCCTCTTGCTGCTCATGCAGATGGAGGTGCGGGGGCCACTGGCTCCTATATAGGCATACTGTAATGACTGGGAAGTAAGCTGGCTCTGACGCTGCGTTGAGCAATCAGGGGGATTTGTGTGCTTGGCTGTGTGAGCCACTTGCCATGACAGCTGGAGCGGCCCGCTGATATTTATCTAATGTGTTGACTTACTAGTTCTCGTCCTCACAGAGTGCACTCAACCGCTGCAGGAATTTGGAGACGCTGTTGTGAAGCTTAGTTAAAAATACGCTGGGCTATGTGGGCCCCCGTCTGTGTCTGTGTGTGTGTGTGTGTGTGTGTGTGTGTGTGTGTGTGTGTGTGCGTGCGTGTCTGTCTGTCTGTCTGTGGGAGGGGGACAATGAAATGAGTGCTACTTCTGGGGAGGGTTTTATTCGGCAGGAACGTTTACATTTTGTCCTCTGATATATGATATTATGAAGCATCCTGTACGTGCAGGGTGTCAGATGGAAGCTCATAATTCATCCATATACAGTAAAGAGTGCGATTTTTCTTCTTTTTTTTTCTCAATCCATCCCGCCAACTTCTCCTTTTGTCTAGGTTAATCTTATATAATAATGGAGAAGGAGCGTCAGAATGGGTGTGAGATATAAAGTGTGTGTGTGTGTGTGTGTGTGTGTGTGTGTGTGTGTGTGTGTGTGGTGATCAGTGAAAGCTCAGCTTTGTACCATAAACAGTGAGTGTGTAAGAGCACTGGCGAGTGCAGCCCAGCCCTCTTTTGCTTGTCTCAACTGGCCCTATTCTGATAGCTTACCTGTAATCATCTGAAGATCTCTCTCTAAACAGACACACACACACACATGCACATGCGCACACACACACATACATCCTTCTCATGCACACCCCAGAATGACATGTGGTTCAGCACAGATTACACTAGCCAAACACGTTTTTAGCACATGCACGGTTCTGCATGATTGTGCAGGATGAAACACACTCACACACACACACACACACACACATTACGTTTCTTGCATCTACGTTACTCACATGTGCCTGTACACAAAACAAACCTTGGCACCGGAAACACCCCCCCCCCCCCCAATCAGGTTACACCCCTGTTTCGAATATATGCTTATTGTTTAAGGTCCTTTCTCCAAGTGCAGCCTTTGTGCCTCACCTTTTCTTCATTTTTCATGGCCAAGCTCATCAGGGTGGAGTCTCACACACACATTGTCAGCACTCTGAAAGCATAGTTTAAACAGCAGAACTGCTGCTGCTCCTTTGAGGTTATCTGTGTGTAGGGGTGTGTGCGTGTGTGCAAGTTTCTGTACCCTTATGAGGACCAAAAGTCCATACAAAGATAGTAAGATCTGTCAAATTTGGATGGTCCTCGCAATTCGATGGTCCTCACAGGGTTTTCTTTGTTTTTTGAACAAAATTAAAAAATAAAACAATAAAAGAGCCAATAAGTTTCCTTTTTATTACTGAGGTTAAGGTTAGGGTTGGGTTTAGGTGCAGGAACAGTATTAATTAACTGCATTAATCATTATGTCAGTGGAAAGTCCTCACAAAAATAGCAAAACCAACATGTGTGTGTGTGTGTGTGTGTGTGTGTGTGTGTGTAGCCCTGGGCCATGTGTTTGCTTTAGAAGAAAATGCTCCCCCTTAAGGTGTGTTCAAGATGGTGTTGCGCTGGTCATGCTATGGCACACTGCGCAAATGTGACACACGCACGCACATATACACACACACACACACTCACACACGCTCACACACACACGGTACATGCAGATCTCCTCCCAAAGCAAATACACTCTCGCTGCATTTCATTTGGAAAAGCAAATCTGTCTTCATGTCTGTCTCTAAGTCCTGATTTATCAGCCGGTGCAGTGCCCGCTTTGTGTGTACACTCAAAACAAAAGCGCTTGTGAATCAGCGAAGGGGAGAGAAATTAATGAACCGATCTGTTGTTAACCATAAGTGCAAACAATTTACTCTAACCCAGAACTGAGTCAGATGTGTCTGTGTTTTTTTTTTATTAGGTTAAGCCTCTTACGGTTGTAGTATCAGTGGATTTTTTTATTCATTAATTAACTCTCTGTAAGAATTCAAGAAATAATCATTTATAGTCATTTAAAAAAATTTTAATACAGTACTCCATTATTACAGTACATAGCAGGTACTGTATATTGTATTGTAAGGGGGGAAAAAGCTCCTAAGGGTTCTTTAGTCTGTTTCTATGCTGGAACTCTTATCAGAACTGTACTGAATGGCACTGCTGGTCCAGCTTGGTTCTGCACAGTTACCCAAAATGTGCATATTTATTGTATTCATATTTACAGCTGTAACATAAACCAATTAGCTACACATGTCAAATATCAAATACTTGATTGCTGCTTTTTGTGTTTGAGTATTCAACTACAAGATTATTCAACTAGCAAGAATTAATCAGAATGCCTGTCCTTAAGGCAGATTTTCTCACAAGCAACACAACTTCAAGCAGGCTTGGTGTTTATCTTCCTAATGGAAAAACTTTCTGACCTGCCTAACGTTATGTAACATTGTAGCGTGTGAATTTGATACACTGAATGAAATGGATGGAAGCTTGGCAAGTAAGACCTAATTAATGAGTGACAGAGAAATTTCAAATGAACATTTTTTCTTCTTGAACAGTTAAGGATGATAATATTCTGGACTGCATCCCAAAGAAGTCCTGCATCTTCACAACGCACAGTCTGTTCCCATATTAAACTTTAACTTTAAACTCAAAACCCATCAATTTATTTTATATATAT
>JAOVYU010000022.1:19837679-19851304 GCA_025674565.1 Synodontis membranacea
CGATCTTATATCTCCCCTAATGAGCAGGCCTGAGGCAACGGCGGCAAGGAAAAACTCCCTGAGATGACAATAGGAAGAGGAAGAAACCTTGAGAGGAACCAGACTCAAAAGGGAACCCATTCTCATTTGGGTGACACCTGATAGTGTAATTACAAATAAGATACTAACGTAACTGTGTTCATAGTCAAAACTACATTGTGTAGAACATAATTCAATATAGTTTAAACTTTTAAATTTTCAACTGATTGATAAAGGTTTGAGCATATTAATGTTTGTGGCAATTTAAGTCCTAAGTCATTGTAGCAGAAATGTTCATGTCGGCAGCAGATCAACATCGGGCTAGATGGAATACGGAGAACATGGAATACAGAGAACATGGAATACGGAGAACATGGAATTGTCGTAGGGAAAGGCTGATGGTAGAAACTCAGAATTGAGCAGTAAGTAAAAAACTGTGTAGACATTATATGCAGACAAATGTAGACAGGATGTGGACAAGGGACTGTGTGTGACTAGTTACAGCAGGACAGTAATGTTAAGGAGAGAAAATGAAAAACGATCACAATACAGAAAAATGTGCATAAATAGAAAGGAATGAGCGACTGACAGCTGTAGCTCGGACCGTGGTCACATCTCCGTACTGCATGACAGCAGTATTTATTGCTAAAGCTTCATCATCCATCACGATCTCAGCTTGAGCACTAGGAGTTATCCACGTTTCACACTGCCCCTGCGGTTTAGCACGGGTGAAATAAATCTATTTTAATGTCTGTTTACATGTCTGTTTTTGTTTCATTGTTTCAGGCGAGAGGGTGAGGGAGTGCGTGTCTTTTGGGACAAGCTCCGAGAGCCCTCCTTGACATCACGTTGGAACCCATTTGCCACTGACTACCCCTACACTACACTGGCCTACCACCCCGTTCGAAATGTTAATGAGAAGATGGCCAAAATTTGTGCGGTGAGGAGACTGAAAACTGTACCTAACACACATCATGTACACAACTGTGACTAAGCCCTTTAACGTTAAGCACTTGCACGTGATATAAAGTATAAACAAAAAGAGTGGAGAAACTTGATTCTTACCATTTCTGTGTTTTATGTTTAGTGTTTTTATGGATGCTAATCTCTAGATTACGTAAAGCTTATAATTTTCTTAATATTGGGAAGTGTATTTAAAGGCAGTGTATAGCAAGGTGTAAGAAAATTCATTATTATCGTTGTTGTTCTTGATGATGATGATGATGATGATGATGATGATGATAATAATAATGTCTTTATTAAATAATTAAGCTTTAATCAGCATTGCACCGTAGGATACCATTTCTCAAACTGGTCTGTGGAGCACAGTAAGGGGTCTGGGATTTTTTTTACCTTTTCTATTCACCGTGGTGGAAATCACAACCCTTCATTATGATGAGCCTAATGTGAGCCTCAGTATTTAAATATTTCAATTGAGGGGATCTGTAGAATTTTATTTACAGTTAAATGGGCCCTGAATGCAAAAGGTTTGAGAACCCCTGGGTCAAAGTTATATAGTGAAGTAAATTAGGTGGAATTTCTGTATTTAATGACCTTTAAACTTTGCAGCATTTTCTTTTGAGTCAGTGTCTAGACACTTCCTTTTCAGTGTATAAAGTGCACTGAAAAAAAAAAAAGCTTCTGTCTAGTACCCTTAAGGGTTCTTTGGTTTTGTCTCACTGAAGAGTTTAAATAGGGCCCTTTTATTAAGTGGTTAATTTCCATAACTTTCAGAAGAGGCCCACTTTTTTTTCGTGATTGTGAAGCCCTGGGGAGATGATGATTTTAGCACGTCGTGGTGGACACGGGTGTGGTTGCAGTGTCCTTGCAGGTGACCGCACAGATCACATAACCACTCATTTAGAGAGGCAGGGTGTCAAAGCTTTCAGCCCTGATACCATTCCTCGCATTCCACCACGCCCACGAAGGTGAGCAAAAAGGAGAGAAAGAAGAGTTTTTATACAGTGAAGTGAGGCTGTTTGATGATTTATATGCCACTGTGATGAAAAACAGACTATGGCAAATATCATTGATTACAATTTCAGAGTGGGACCACTGCTATGACGTTCATCGAAAAACAATCGAAAAATAGGAGGATAGCGTAGGACAATGCAAAACTTTTTTTTTTGAGCTTTTGAATTTGAAATGAAATGTTTGTTTGAGCAAGTGATCATTTCAAATACTGGCTTGCTCAGATTAATTTTTATGACCAGCTTATATGATTGACTCTTCGAACAGCGCGATTCAAAATTGAATGTTAACGGACAGAATTACCACTTTGAACAATCAGCATATACCTCTTTTATGTTGTCCTTTTTTACGCAGCTCCATTTTCCTCTTCTTTATGACTTTGAAATGTGTTTTCTCCAGGCATAACATTGTTACTATTATAGTGAGCGCTTGTTTCTGTTAGTGTGTCCCAATTTTATGCATGAGCTCATCACAGGTCCATGGTTAGAGGATTGTCGTCGTACAATCTGACATGGAGAACATGTTGTCAAAATCTGTTTGGCCAAGATTTTTGGGATTTACGTTTGATAAAACTTTACCTTAAATGAACTGCAAGTAAGTATGACAATCCTGAGAAAGTGAGCAGTGAAGACTCAGGTCAGACGTAGCGTAATGACCTCTGATATCTGCTTTCTCCTCATAGCTTGAGAGTTTTAAGGAGCAGTTGATCACAGCAGCACAGAAAGCCCACAGTCTGAATCCAGTGCCAGGGAAAGCCAACGGGGTCCTGCTTCTGAACCAACCCATCCTCATCGAGGCCTACGTAGGCCTTATGTCCACCCTTGGCAACCAGAACAAGCTAGGCTACTGCTTAGCAAGAGGCAACGTTGGGTTCTGAATGGAAATTCTGGGTTTTTATTATTTAACAGTTTTATTGAAGCTAAAGGTGCACTATGTAGGATTTAAGGGGATCTATTAGCAGAAATGGGATGTAGTACTCTTAAGTAAGTTTTCATTAGTGTAGTTTTTTCATTGTGTTTTCATAAGCTTAGAATGAGCCCTTTATATCTACATAGGGCACGGGTCCTCTTACATGGAGCCGCCAAGTTGCACTGCTACTGTAGCCCAGAACAGACAAACCAAACACTGGCTCTGGACAGTGCATTTCACGTTTTTAAAAGATTCATCCAGAAGCAAAAGAAGAAGAAATGAAGACAAAGAATGTAGGGGCTATTTAAGAGACTCGGTATATGTTCATTAGAGGTTTACTTTTTTTTTTTTTTTTTTTTTTTTTTTTTTTTTTTTTTTTTTTTTTTTTTATACTTTAGTAATTTGTTAAACATTAATATAAATGTTTTGCAGTTAAGAGCTGTGCACCTGCATCAGTGGTTTTGATTGTATAGAAAATCTCTCTGTCTGATATTGAAGTGGTATATTCCATTTAGTGTTTGCGGATATGGAAATAATAATGGAAATAAGACAGTCCGGTTAGGAGTAACATAGTTTTTGAAACTAACTGTAATTTGTAACTGTCAATTTTGGATAAGTAAAAGATTTTTCTTGTCTGAAATGTTTTTCGAGTCACACTTGTTACAAGTCTCCTGCCTCATAAGCGCCCATGAGGGAAATGGAAGAAGAGGTGCTACAAAGAAGAAGAAAGAAGAGGTAAATGTCAGTGAAGTTGCATCCTTGCTTGTATAATTGTTTTGGTGGTTCCAGTAAAATAAGCTTCACAATTTAAGCCTGTTTGAAGTAAAGTTTTATTCCTGCCCATGTACTGTAAGTGTACACATCAAGCCCAGACAAGCCACCTAACCCACCACAACATGCCAGGCTTTAGTTTCAGAAGAAGACTGTAAAAGATTTAAAAGTGTTTATGACACTATGTTTTAGTTTAGTTTTAGATCACAAACCTGCTATGCTTTGTGCATGCACTGCCATGGCTCTGCAGACAGATATTGCACCTGGTGACCACCGTAGCTTCTAAATCAGGCTTGGAAAGGGAGGGCTTGAGGGAGAAGTATTCAGGTGGTTGCAATCTGCAACCTCACCACTAGATGCCACTGAATCCTACACAGTGTACCTTTAATGTTTGTATGTTCTGAAAATATCCTTCTTAAATGTTTTGAATAATGTTAAATCTGTTTGCCTACATGGACATACAGTTCCTTTTTTAAGCTAAGCATCTCCACAGATCGACAAATTAAATTAAAATTATGAGTAAATTATCCACTTTGCTGTTGGAATATTTGACGATGTACTTTGTCAGAATGTTCTATTTAATCATAAAAAATTTTAAGTTTGATGTTTGTACGTGTCCGTGTAAACGAGATCTCTAAAACCTAGAGATTTGCCACTAATAAATGATATAATATCATTATTTTCAAAATGCAGGATATTGTTATAGATGCTTCAAGTGATTGTCATTAATCCAATTTCTATTTAGCAGGAGGCTGCTTAGGTAGTTGACAAATTGGGGCCAGCGTTTGTGCTCTTGAGATTTGGAAGACAGAATAAGGACAGCTGAACTTTTTTTTATCATTTTTTCTTAAACAATTATCAAGGCAGCTTCCTGGAGAACGCAGTTTTTTTTTTTTTTTTTTTTACAAGACCACAGTTTAATGAAGATTTGAACAATATAATGCAAAGAACTAAGGAATAAAAGTTTAGTTACAAACATATGACACTGTGAGAGGATGTGTGCTTTACCATCCTTGGCATATCCCGCCTAAATCCCTCATGATTTTACAGAGAGGAGTGTTCACACAGCGGATCATTTACCACCCTCCTTAGAGTCTCTTTCTTTTTCAGTTACTCTGTAACAATTCTGTCATCAGTTCTACCATTTGCTGCCTGTTCAATAATGCAGTGCTCCTTACAGACTCCCTGAAGCATGAAGGTGTATGTCATTTAATGTGAGGGCAGGAATTTTGTTTTTAACATTCAAGCAATGTGCTGGAATTTTCCTGGCTTTGTAATTGCAGTCCTGCTTGTTTATTCTTCAGAAAAGTGAACAGATTAAACATAAATCCCTGAGCACAGCTGATGCAGAAACTGATTCTACATTCCATTGCCTTTTAGGAGTCACTCAGAAATCCTAAAACACATCCTATGATCCTATCACTGCCTGTGCGCAGTGAAATAGACGCAGTGTGTTTTATTATGCTTCTGGAAATCTTTTGGACAATGTATTCTAAATGTAGATCCCATTTTAGCTATTGAGTCACTTACAGTGCTCCTCATCAGCTGCTAATAGCATGCATGTGGTGATCCATTTTTATTAAAAACAAACTTTTCAATACACTATAAAAGCTCAGGATAATAAAGTGCATTCTTTCCAGCTGACTGTGTTTATTTGCGCTTTCTATCGGGCGCAAAAGCAAGGCCTCCTGGTTCAGCACGTGAAATGAATAAAAACTGAATAAACCTTAACCGCACGGTTGGCCTACTGCATGCTATGCGTTAAACCCTTGTTCATCTGATTGCATTTTGAGATTCTACACAATGACTCACTGTTAATGTGTGCACTGCTACCAGATTTTATACACGCCACTCTGTACGTGTGTGTACTCTTGTCACTCATCAGCCTCCCACAGTATCAGCTTACCTGCTCAAGGTGTACATCATCATAAACGTTAACCTTAAGGTTATTATAAGCCTATTGGTGATTTATTCATTCATTCTTTCTTCAAAAGTCCAAGTACTCACTATGTTAATACAGCAATTACTGTGTAGTCTAATTACTCTATTTTTTGATTGGGTTAGTTATTCATCTCTATTTTCCCTAAAACACGTTTAACAGTTTTAAACATGGGACAGCCGTTTGGAATTTGAATAGAAATTGTTAAAATTATTCTGCTCATTTTAAAGCAGCCATACCGCTCTGAGAATGCCTGATCTCGCCTGTTCTCGGAAGCTACGTAAGCTTCGTAAATTTCATTTTCGTCCGAGCTATTTAGCTAAGTTAAGCGCTAAGTGTTTTTAGCTGTCTAGTGTTAGCTAGTGTTAACACATTGCAGTGAAGCTACTAAAGTGTGTTAAAGAAGACTAATAGCTGACTGTCCAACTTCAGCAAATCAACTTGGTTGTAAAAACACACATTGCTTCAGTCTGTGAAGTTTTGTTTTAATTATAAGTGGCTGCTAGCTACAGTAGGGACTTCAACGAAGGCTCTGTTAGCAAACATTCCCAAACATTCCCTTCCATCAAAATATATACAGTATATTTTAATTGTGTAACAATTACTGTTGGACCTGCATTTAGACATTTAGTGGTAGAAATGACACTACTCGTGGAGCTCGTGCTCATCCCAGAAACACTGGGTGTGAGACAGGAACACACCCTGGATTAGATGAAAGTCCATCATGCACACACATTTGCACACTTGTTCTCACCTAGGGGCAATTTAGAGTCAGCAATCCACCACAAGCATGTCTTGGGAGGTGGGAGGAAACCGAAGAACCCAGAGGAAACACACAGACACAAGGGAAACATGGAAAACTCTATACAGGCTGTAACATGAGCTCTGGATCGAACCGGGGATCTTTGAGGCATTTCTTTAGCAATCTTTCCTAAAGATGGGTCACTCTGGAGCTGACTGTATGCTTGACTACAGACTACGAAGTTCTGTTTTAAATCTTATTACTTTTAATCTTAACATTCCAAATGTTAGTTTTTTTTTTTTTGTTCATTCCATAAATTACACTGTTTAAAAAAAAAAAAAAGAAGAAGCAGCATAGGATAAACGAGTTAGTATTTGTATTGTTTCTTGACTTTGTGCGTTACAGAATCCAATGTGTTAATGCAGATTTTGGTGGAGCTTGGAAGCGTTTCATTACCCAAGCTCAGGAATTGCTATGCCCTGGAGGTGCGCCTTCTCATCCGTACATTTGCAGTTCTTTAGCTCATAAAGGTTTTTTTTTTTTCCCTTTGAAAGAAAACACTGGGTGAACTGCCAGCTTAGTTGTTAAAACAGAGGTGGGCCTAAAAAGCAAGGAGTGACCGTGTTCCTGGCATGCAGCTGAATTTCACAACAGCGTGCTTGGGGTGTGATACAGAAATATTTCACAAGAAAGTGGTGCTTCACTTGATGACATTACCCCTATTAGCAAAAGTTTTCCCCCAAAAGGCATGTAGTTAATAATGAGGTGAGAAGTACGTACCATGGGAGCTTATGGGTTTCACACACAGCTATCCGTTATTCTTTTACTCATGTTGGCATTATCTGATCAACTATCCTTTAAACTGCACACATATTTCATTTTATCTTTGTCTTGGCCATGCGTTATGCCCATGAGTATGACTTAAGCCATATATGTTTCAGAGGAACAATAGGATAGGAAGATGGGATCCCGGTGATCAATCTAATCTTTTTTTGTCTTGTGTAAACAGCCACTTTAATGAACTCACCTTCCAGTTTGTTGTTTCTTTATTCCTTGTATTTTTTTGTAAGCAGGTTTACATCATCCGTTTAATTGTGTTGTTGTGTGTTTGGATGTGTCTCCAAGGAGGCCTTAGTAATCATTCTGATTCAGTGGTAGTGTGGAACTGCCACTTTTGTGTTTTCTCATAAAAACGGCTGCTAACAGATGTTATAAAAGAGACATAACTTTGCAGCTGTCAACTTGGAACAAATATGAAACTGAACCCTAAACTGAGTTGCCTTTGAGTGTCTTTGGTTTATCAGCATTTTTGACCTCTTGCAATGGCAATACGTGAGAGACCTGAAACAATGTTTTTCTCGTTCTCTCAGATAAAGCAGAGGTCAGAACAAACCCAGATTATATTCTGCAAATTAAACTTGCCGGGTTCACTGAAAAGGAAAGTATATGAATGTGAACGGCATGTTTGTTTCTAATAGTGGTTTCTGATAAATTTACTTTTCTCTGACTTCATCCGAGTAATGTTTGACCTGTGCATTTACAGTATGAACTCCAGTACTATGGGACTGTAATCTCTTTGGTCAATAACAAACGGAGATACTATTTTGTATTTATTTATTTATTTATTTATTTTCCCCCCAAAATTGTTGCTTGGGCACATCTCAATGAAGCCAACGTTACCCTAGTATTCCCTCAAAAATAACACCTGCCAAAATCAACATACTGTAGTACAATCAACAACTAGGCTATATGCTACCAAACAAACGTCTGAGTGGATATCCATCCATCCATTATTTATACTATTTTTCCGTCAGGGTCACGGGGGAGATGGAGCCAATCACAGCTGACTTCAGGTCAGAGGTAGGGTTCACCAATCTATCGCAGTGCCGTCTGACTGGTTATGAGTGGAGTGAAGTGAAATCAGTTGGCAGATGGTTGGAATTCACTTTCTTGTTTTTTTTTTTTCTTGTTTTTTTTTTAATGAGTAATTTGCATTTTGTTATGAGCAGATTGAGTAGATTCTTTTTTTTTTTATTTAGCCTGTGTTTTGTGTTTATATTTGGATAGACAGGTTGTGTAATCATTTGTTCGATCATTTCCTTTCCTTGCAGTAAAAAAAACTGTAAAGAACAATTTATACTACGCTAGTCCTCAGATCACTAGATTTCTACAGACTGGTCAGTTAATTAACAGCAAATCTTTCAACACAGAAAGTCTACTGTCATATGCTATACACTGTATGTATCATAGGCATTTATTGTGTTAACATGGAGCGATCCTATCCACTAACATACTGTAGTAGTATTGGGGAAAAATTCTGTTTTTTGTGAGCTGCGGGGTTTTTTTTGTCGGCTTGGATTTTTGCTGTTCGCAGTGTTGGCACCTCTGTCTTTACTGACAGGCACCGTTCATCTTGACTGTTCTTTACTCATCATTTTCCTTTTAAACGTTAATCACTTTAATGAGGGCCCCTACTCTTTGAAAATAATACAGTTATCTATAAGTTAAGTCATCTGTAATCTACACTCATCTATAAACATTCTCCAAATGCTTGACCTTGGAACTGGGATGATCTCAGTTTGCTCCAAGCGACAACACTTGGTCATTTAACATTTCCTATGAAACAATGCACAGATTGATTAATGATTGAGCAACGAATTATAGAGTAGGGTGAATATAAGCATCTGCAATAATAGCTGTGTTTAAATGTGAGGGTAATTTATGAGCAAAATAGAGGCGAGGAGCTGCTAGATTAATCATCCTTAGAGCAATTTTCATTACATTCCTCCCAGATAAGGTAAAACACTGCCTGAGGCTACAGAATACAGCACACTTAACCCAACCTACATTTAAATCAAAAAGCCATCAGAGGTCATCATCTGTCTCTCTCTCGTTCTCTCTCTCACCCCCCCCCCTCTCAGGTGCATAAGAGAGGATGCCTCTTAATATTACTCTGTATTCTCTTCTCTAAAATCGAGACCATAATGAAAATATAAAGGTAATATGAACATGGAAGGACACAAGCATTTTTGTAAAATATAGAAACTTTAGGGGAAAAAAATAGTAAATAAATAAAAAAATATTTGAACACAAATACTTACTACACTCACAAATACTTACTACACTAATATCTTACTACACTCACTGAGCACGTTCTTAGGTACACCTTGATTAGCACACCTACTCATTCGTGCAAATATCTAAGCAGGTTGTGTGGCAGCAGTGCAGTTCAGATAGAGAACGAAACAGAAAGCAGAGGCTGCATTGGGCACAGGCTAATCCAAACTGGACAATTGAAGACTGGGAAAACATAGCCTGGTCTGACGAGTCTCAGTTTCTGCTCAGGCGGCAGGGTCGGAATTTGGCACCAACAGCATGAATCCATGGACCCAACATGCCTTGTGTCAACAGTCCAGGCTGGTGGAGGTGGTGTAATGGTGTGGGGAATGTTTTCTTGCCACACTTTGGGCCTGTTAATAACAATCATCACTTGAATGCCACAGCCTGCTTAAGTATTGTTGTTGACCATGTGCAGCCCCTCATGTCCACAATAGAGCCAGCTACTTCCAGCATTGATAATGCAACATGCCACAAAGCAAAAGCCATCTCAAACTAGTTTCATGTACATGGCAATGAGGCACATTCAAGACTCATTGATCAATTCCGATCTTGATGGCTCACATTCATATTTACAAGGGTCTGTCTTCCGAAACAGCATGTGCACATTGATTGATGGTATCTGCATCACCAATAGCGAAAACATATTTGTGAGATGGCTAATGGTATTAAAACTGACAAAATGGATACACTAGCAGGTAATGTATGCATCATATTTTGCTCTGGAGGACGGCAAGCCGTTCATCCGCTGTAGCTCTCCTCCATTGTTGTTTTTCTGCACTGCCTTAAACCTTGCATGCAACTGCTTTCGATAGGTAGCACAAATCGACAGAACACTGCACTGGCTGATGCTGACAGAGCTCAGCACATGCGTATAGACAAAAAGCCTCATGAATTCTGATCTGACCATTCTCATTCATGTCTCATAGCCACAAATTGGATACGTATAAGATTTAGGACCACATATGAAAGTGACTCAAATCTGATTTGAAAAGATAAAAAAAATAAAATAAAATAAAACATCAGATTCAGAGCCTATACAGTACAGTTGTCGCTGATCACAAGGTGAGAACACACCCTGGGTGGGACACCAGACCACTGCAGCCACACACACACACACACACACACACACACACACCAGTTTTAACCTTAGACATACTGTACACACGATAAAAGAGAGTAGAACTGAGTCAACTAAAATGGGTTTTTAGTATGGACACATTCTGTTCTATGAGAATTTTTATTGCTAAATAGGAAAGCTTTGATACTATCCTGTCCTTTAAAATTGTGCATACTAATCAGTCCAGGGACCATGCCCATAGTATACAGGATGTGCTCGAATAAATGAAAAGTTTACTAAATATATCGAATATAACTCTGTAATGCTCTGTATGTCAATCAAAGCCGTTTTAAAGTCAATGCCAATCATATGGGATGTGTTTGTCAGGTCCGTACCTTACGGGCACCCCTTGTCTTCATGTCTTCACACAGGTTAAGCTGTAGTGGAAGGGGAAATGGTGTGTCAGTAGACAGGTGCTTTTGGAGTTTGTTGTGATGTGAAATGAGGTTCCTCGTTGCCCCGGAGTGGAATTTAACTGGCAAAGTGAGAGCTGGGTGGAGGGGCTTTGAAAAACTTTCCAAGCGCCCATGACCCTGAATGACCCAACTAACACCAGAGCTGCACAACATGCCTGAAGCAAGTAACACTAGACAGACTTGCCAGGCTTACATGGCATGCGGCCTACAGCTCAGCTGGCCCCCTAGGAGCGCTCGATACACACAGTGTTGATGTGCTGGAAAAGAGGCTGCAGGTAACACGGGCCTGGTTCCAAATCACATATCTCACAACACACAGCTTTTATTGGTTTTGTTTAATAATTGAGCATTCCTCTAACTATTGAACAATTACTCAAGAACTTTGTTTCTAATATCAGGTAGGTACTAAGGGGATACCGGGGTGAGGAAGCAGCTGGACGACGCACTTGTCCTCAGGTCACTCGAGCACCATAGTGTAACTTGTTTATTCAGTAAACATGAAGCACCTGTTGTTGGAATGCAGGTTACTAGGCTAGCCCAGTGGCATTTATGATCCTTGCTGTCCACTTCTCCTTTTTCCATTTCTGCTCTTTCCATCTGTCAACCATACAGCTGTGTGTAAGTACCAGATTAATAGCAATATTTGTTTTTATTTACACCCTCGTCTGCTGTCTCAGCCCCAGCTGTCCGTGTTGTGTCTGGAGCGCTGTGTTGAACTTTGTGCGGAATGTGACTCTTGGAAAAGGCTCAAGCTCGCCAGTCCTCCCAGCTATGCAGAATGCCGAGAGGAATACGCCCTGAATTTCTACACATGTTAAACAATAGCTATGGTGAAAATGCGAGGATGCCATCCCCGTCAGACGTCACCAGCACGAAATGCTAGGCTCAGCCATTTAGCTTCTTCACTAGTGAGATATTTTGATTGATGTCAGAAAAATAACTGTAATTTTTTACATGGTTAGAGTCTCTGTTTGTCTTTTTATTGTCCCCCACATACTGTAGTGACAAAATCCATTACTGAAGTTAAAGATGTTCAACAAGCATCTTTGTGTGAGCGGAAATGGGAAGACGTAAACTACAAACTGTGGATCGTTTCCATTTCCCACATGGACAATAGAAGAGACGTGACTGGTTCTTATCTGGCGGGTATTTAATGGTGGAACGTTGCACAAATTTAACAAGTCTTCCATGAAATAGCCTCGCAGTAAAAAAAAAAAAAAAAAAACAGACAAGAATCACAGGATAAACAACCTAGTGGTTTGAGCCCATCCAGTGTCTACTGGCTACAGGAATGCCATTTATTTGTGTCAAGGGTGAATTAGAGCAGAATAGCACAGCAGCTGGCAAATGGACGTTTTATTTCAATATGCATTTTGCAGAATTCTTCCTGTAGTTCATACTAGGAGCAGGAGATAAATGATTACATGAATCATGGCAGCTTGTTTCACCTGTCAGCCCAAGTGGGGGAGGGAAGGAGAGAAAACAAGACACATTTTTAGATAAAGATCATCTCTACGCTAAGCAGGGGTGGTCGTTCAGATGGCTGTGACTATAGTTGTATTCTACAGAAATCATCTTCATCTTAAAACGACAACATAAATAAGGGTGTTCACCACTGATTTTCACATGCAGATACCCACACTCAGTCTCCTGTAGTAATGTGTAAAATTTCATCCAAATCTGATTACATACTTGCATTATAACACCTTTATTTGGCAATCTGAGGAAACCTGTGAAACCACAGGGGAACCAGCCAAAAAACACGGAAAATCTTTTTTTTTTTTTTTTTTTTTTTTTGCAAAATTGCATTGTTCTGGTCATAGCATACTTTGAGATACCTGCTCTCTATGTAGAGATAAAGAGGTCATACCAAGAGGTTGGTAATTATACACTAATGAAAACATACATGTAGATATTATATTCCATTTCTGCTACTAGATCCCCCTTAATCCTAATTTGTGGACCAAAAATAGGTAGAAATGTATTTTCTTGCATTTTAGTCTTTAGAGTTATCGCGTTAGATTCTGTGAGTTTTTGCCATTTTCCTGGCAAAGAATGAATACCATCACGAAAGAAGAAGATTTGGGTTTTGAGAAAATTAATTCATATATGCGATGTTGTATATCCTCGACTTTTTTTTACCTCGAATTTTGGCCAGAGAGAGTATGTTGCAGTGACCTAAACACATGGAAATCAGATGGTGCTATGTCCGATGAGGAGGCTGGATGTGTTAAACATCTCATCCGAGGCTTAATATTGTCTTTTGTCGATTTTGCAACATTTGGCCTTATGTTGTCGTGAAGGAGGATGATTTTCTTTTGTTCACGGCCCATTGCCTTCAAATTCATCTTGCTGGGCTCAATGCTTGATTGATAAACTACCTAAAACAATTGCTTTTATGGGGAATTTTGATAAATAATTAAATATATTTATTAGAACATAGACTTATGCAACACTCTAATAAAACCAACAAATAGCCTGCACCTTTTCTAAGTAGGCATGGCGAGTAATAAGAGACCAGAGGTTCGCTCAGGTACTGTGGCATTGTTACGATACTCACAGGGATACAGGTGCAGTTCAGTTCCTTTATTAAGGGAGCTCAAACAACAGTGTTGAAATCGG
>JAOVYU010000022.1:19863216-19880939 GCA_025674565.1 Synodontis membranacea
ATATATACGTGAGCCTTCGACCTGTTTTTGAATGATTAATGTTAGTATTAAGCACAGCATTAATTTTAAACAATAGGGGATAAAGTCAGATTAGCTTCACAGCACACACAAAATCTTTCACTTCTGCTAATTCAAGCAAACAAAAGAACCACAAACAGCAATGTGCTGCCAAGATTTACAGAGCAATCAGAAAACCAAAGCAAAAACAAAGTTAAAACTGGAGCTCAGTTACTGATAGGTTGTGGTTGTAAGGGTTTATTTGAAAGTGGAAGCCTTAGGTATGAGGCAATGAGTTGGCGTGAACTTTAAATCGTTTTTTTTTTTTTTTTTTTTTCCCCCCCCCCCCCCCCCCCCCCCGAATTAACAGTCACTCATGGAGGAACCTGCTTAAGGCAGAACAGCAGCCTTCAATTTTTCTTCATGTCCCCATTACTCGGTACAGAAAAGGAGGTGCTTGACTTCAGTTAAAAAGTGAAATAAAATGCAGTAACATGTTCCTAAATGCATTTCTGCTCATTATGCACGTTATATATGTATATATGAATATAAATAATGTTTATTGCTCCATAACAGAATAATAGCCTGCAAAATGTATGACCCCAGCTTCTGTACCACTAAACACACAGTCCAGACAAGACAACACAGTGATGTCACTGCCATGTGTATTATAGTCTTATCAGACAAAAGATATTTGCGTTAATGTTGTGTCAGTTTACAAAAAAGAATGACTGTTTTTGACTCCACCTTAAGATAGCTCAGCAATTTGTAACAAATAACAAACCGGTTTAGTCTATGGACTAACAGCTATGACTAGATCTGAGTAATGTGAATTAGCAGACAGCAAGGGAAAAACAAAAAGAAAACAGGTAATCTGTTGATGAATGCGACAAAGCAAGAAAGGAAAAAAAAGCAAAAAAAAAAAACATCCAAACAAATCTGGTTCCCACCAAAAGTTGTCCTTCAGGATAATCCAAACTCTGGCATTCTGCCTGTTTATTGGTTGCCGCAGGTGATGTGAAATTTTCCCATGAATCTACGTTAGGTGGAGAAGTCACTGTGACAAAAGTGAAGAGAGAAAAGTTTGAATCACAGTGTGGGAAAACATTCACCTTTGGTTGTGCATTGTTTTATTAGACTAATATGTCACAGTCCCACATTCAGCCAAGCTCCAAATGGCACCATGCCAAAGATGAAACACACCTTCAAGTGTTTTACTACTAATCACAAATCTGCGTTTGGTTCCCAGTCGGATTGCTTGTACCCACAATTTGCAGCAATTGCAATACAGTAAATCATTAAATGTGAGCTTTAAGGTCATATAACACCCACTTGATGACAGTAAGTGTTGGTTCTCAAGCTTCGGATTAGAGATGTGAACGGGACCGTAGGACAATTTTTTTTCCAATTCTTTTTTTAAATGTGAATAAAGGTGGGTGTTTTTCATGAAAACATTAACAAGGGAAAAATCAGCTGCTTCAAATAATAATATATGTTTTTTTTTTCGTGATGATGTTTTGATTTATAGCTAGGGAAAAAAAACAGGGTTTTGCATAAGTTCATGGCCTAGTAAATATCTTTATTTATTTATCAAAACTCCCTGTAAAAGAACGTTTTTGGTAGTTCATCAATCAAGCATGAAGCCTAGCAAGATTCATATTCTCCATTGCCTTCTATTATTATTTAATAGTGGAGAAAACTGAGAAGCAAGAGGTGAAATTTTCAAAGCTTATGGCAATGCTGCAGTTGGCATTCGGTGGTCAAGAACTCCTTTTTTTCGGGTAGTAATTACCGCAGTCCGAAAATCGTTCCTTGGCCGCCTTTCAGCCACTGTAGGGTGCAACGAGACGTTTGACATGTCCACGCGACGGGCTCGATGGTCTCCACAAGTGAGAACAGGTTACGTGAAAAACACGTTTTTGAGCAGTTTTGGCGGCCATCTTTAGCCCACCGAGGGTGGCGTCGACACGGCGCGAGGGTCCAGTCGAGCGTTCCCTGCGAGTTAGAGGAGGTTGTGCTTTGCTCTTTTTAGGAAAGGTGAATTTGAGCTAGATGATAAGGCAAGAAGTGGTAGACCAAAGGCGACGAGGAGCTGCAGAAGCTGTTGGATGAAGACGATCGATCATTCTACTGTTCTAAGGTGTCTGAAGGCAATGGGAAAGATTCTGAAAATTCTGGGTTCCATCTGCACTTTCAGAGAGAAATATTGCTCAACGACTTAACACCTGCATTACAAGTGCATTACACCATTATCAGATCTGGAGAAACTGTCAAACATTACAGTGATCAATTGATCACGTTAAGTGAAAATATCAATGAACTATGATGATCCAGCACCCATTCACTGAAAAAAAAAAAAAAAAACATCCTCCTTCATGACAAGACAAGGCTACATGTTGCAAATGTGATGAAAGACATGATTTTCAAGCCTTGAATGGGAAGTTTTACTGCATCCAGCCTACTCACCAGACAAAGCACTATCAGATTTAGGTCACTGAAACATACGTCTCTGGCCAACATTTCGAAAAAGTCAAGGAGATATGAAATTGGATAGATGAATTCATTTCCTCAAAACCCGAATCCTTCTTCACAACGGTATTCATTCTTTGGAAGATAAATGACAGAAAGTCATAGAATCTAATGGTGATTATTCTGAAGACTAACTCTGTGTACTAGTTTAGAAAATTGTGAATGAAATTTGTTCGAAAAGGTCATGAACCTATGCACCACCCTGATATAATAGTTAAATTATACTGACAAACCCAACCATTTGCTAGCACTTATCTAAGGCACTGGTTCAGTGTCTTATGTGAATGAAATCAGAGTAGTGATCTGGGTTGTATAAAACAGCCGAGATGAGATGCACACTACTGATAAGCTGCAGTGAGACACACAAGCCCAGTCTTCTCATCAGACGCAGTGAGTGCAAAGTGCCTGCAGATACACTCACACAATAGGGTTCTTAATTGCATTATTAAATCCAAAAATATTCCCTCTTTACGTGTAACAATTTCCCTCTTTAATGTGTAAGGGTTAAATATGATGTGTGATATCTTTTTAATATCGATGTGTTCTTATTAATGTAATATTACCTAGCATTCTCTTTTGTGTTTAAAAGTAATTTACTGTCACCGTATTTACCTGTAAACAGTGTCCGGTTGCTGGGCAGTTTCAGGGTCATCCAAGTAATATGACAGTTCATGAATTAGCACCCCTAAAGCACTGTACAATACCCTGGACCTTCTGACTCACTGGACATCCCCTCCATTCCTCGCAACATACACTCTATGCGAGCCTCGCCATGTGTGTATATCATATTTGTATGTTTGACCCGTGTGTTGCGAGGCAGGCCAAAGCCCAAGACCCTCCCGTTTGGCCAGCTGCTTCTCCCCGACAACTGCTTTTTCGGCTATACGTAATTGAAGGAATCTAATAATGCATAAAGACAAATTAAGGAAGATGATGTGTGTAAGAGCGCATGTGCAGTGCTCTCAGCCTACATAACCCAGACCTATACAGTTACAGATTAATATGGGTTTAGCACCATGGCTCAGAGTTATGATGCTGCGTGTTAAACCCCAGGCAGGGATAATAAGCGCATTAGAGATGCGGGCCTGGACGAGGAAAAGACTGACGTAACTGTTAATGTGTGAAACGGGGACATGCATCTGATGTGAAGTAATAGGACAGTGGTGAGTGACAGGCTATGCCTGCATATTAAAAGCAATTAACAGCGTAGTGATGTAAGGGTTTCATGTGTCGTTAGGAATATCAGCCGTAATCAATCCTAGGTCGCATCAGTACTGTGTAGGTAGCGTGTCCTTGTGCTGGAAGGACGTGTATGGTCCGAACCACAGGGCTCAACCTGACCGGTGTTTCTAAAATTGGTCTGATCAGATCCTATGGGCTAGATCAGATTTAGTACAATCTCTGTATACAGTAGACCTTGGTGTAGGTTACGTGCTATGCATGCGTTCATATAAAATAATAGTTTCAGTGAACCTGTGCCCACTGTAGCCCTAGATTCCTGTTCTTGGATGACAGGAATGATGGAACCTGCGTTCCATCATTCCTGTCATCACTGGCTGTTTTTTTGTTGTTCGCACAATTCTGTGTAAATTCAGAGACTTTTATGTGTGAAAGTTCCTTGAGATCAGCAGTTCCTAAAGTACCCAAAACAGCCCATCTGTCATCAACAACCAACAACTTCAAGCCACGGTCAAAGTCACTGAGATCATTCCCCCATCTACTGACCCCCATTCTGATGGGTCATACACACACCTAAATTAAAAAAAAAAAAAAGTGGCAATGAGGAGTGCAATTATAAGGAGTCTAAGGAGTGGCATACTTTCTCTTTCCTTCATCAGGTATGACTCCATTATAAAGGGGTCCTCAGATATTATCCTTCTCTTTTCCCCTGGAATCATCATAGAAAGAAGGTGCTAGCATTCAGTGAGTGGTTTCAACATAGTGAGAGAAACTTGAACACCATCTACATTCAGCTTGTCCTCCCTACACGTAGTTGTTATTAATTTTTGCTTTTTGTTCAATTTGTTCATGTTGTTCAGTTTGTTCAAGTTCATGTTTGTTGTTTTTCCCTTGCACGCTCGTTCATTTTGTTTGCTTCCTTCAAGCGTTCCTATTCAATACATTCAACGTTTCTGTGTTTGACACCAATTATCCTACCATTTTTAAATGAACTGATTCATCAAATTTGTCAGTTGTATCCATTTTAAAACTGAAGCATAATCCATCATGTAGTTATTGTTGCAAATTGTCTTGGCAAGTGAAGAGAGGAAATTCTAAAGATGAGATGAGTGGTGGATCTGGCATGCATGTGTAGGAACAATAGTAAATATTTAGTCATTGTTGTGTTGTTCAGCTAGGTGCGTGTTACGTGCCGTGAGTGTATAAACTGATGCTGATTGAATGCTTTATTTTATTTTATTTTTTTTAAATATGTAGGTGTTATCATGTACAGTAAGTTATTGGTAATGTATGATTGAATTGTTCAGTTTGGTTCTTGAGTGACGCTGAGTTTTGTTCAGTTTATAAATGAGGTGTTAGCTAGGGCGATTCAATTAGATGAGTTATGTTGTGTTATTGAGCTTTCTAATTGTGAAGGATTGCCAAATACACACACAGAGGGAGATGGTGGAAAGTTACACACCAAGATTGTCAGCTTTTGAGTGATTTCTTCCCAGAAGTGATAAACTGGTGTGTTAAACCAAAGGGCATGGGTGTGGCATGGGCATGGGGGTAGAGATGAGTGTACAGCTTGTGTAATCACAGTTGAAGTCAAAAGTGTCCATACAGTCATCATAGACAGGAATGTGATGATTTCTTTGAACTGTCCTTTTTCTAATGAAAAATGACTGTACAAAATACATCTTTAATAGAAAAAAAAAATGTTGCACAAGTTTATATTGATTTTGGATATCCTGAAATGTGCTCGCTTAAAATATTAATTCAGTGGTGCTGAAGATTCCAAAATGTCTTTTAACTTGCCAAGGCTTCTTAAGTTCCTGTTAGTGATTGACTACAGCTGGTAGTTTCTGTGTACACAATGTAAAAAGGGTTTGTTTGACAAGTTGAATGAAGCTGGAGCAACTTTGCCCAGGTCTAGAAGAAGACCCAAACTGTAATCATTTCCTGTGAGGAAATTGGTTCATATGGTCAGGAACAACCCAGGAGCCATCAAGGCACAGGCCTGACATGAATTGGAAACTCCTTTAACAGTGTTTACAGTCAAGAGAAGTTTACATCACCATGGACTGAGAGGCTGCCATCCAAGAAAGAAGCCCCTGCTCCAAAATCAACACCTTCAAGCTTGACTATAGTTTGCAGCTGACTACGTAGACAAAGAAAAAGCCTTCTGGAGGAAAGTTTTATGGTCAGATGAGACAAAGATTTGAGATGTTTGGCCACAAGAAACAGAGGTACAGAGGAACGCTGTACCAGCATGGTGGTGGTAGCATCATACTCTGAGGCTGTTTCGCTGTGGATGGAATAATGAAGAACCTTAGAATTCATCAGTTAGATAGCTGAAACTTGTACTGGGTGTTCCAACAGGACATTGACTTCAATCAAACATCAAAACTGTTAGTGGAATGGATAAAGCAGGTAAACATTAAGCTTGAAACAAGTACTGACTTCAAACATATTGAAACTATGTGAACGGGATTTAAAAGTCAGATCCGTGCCAGGAGACACACAAACTGAACTGAACTCTACCAGTTTCACCAGGAAGAGTGGACACATAATCCAACCTGAATTTTGCTAGAAGCTTACTGATGGCTAGCAAAAGCATCTGGTCAGGGTGAAACCTGCTAAGGGACATTTAACCAAATATTACTGTAAAGTGATTCATTGTCATTACTGACACACCACAGCACACAGTGCACAACAATGAAATGTGTTCTCTGTATTTAACCCATATGTGATGTTACACACAGCAGGGGGCAGGTATTTTTTCAGCGCACTTGGGGGGGGGCAGTGCTTGGGGGCAGCACCTTGTTCAGGGTACCTCAGTGGTACCTTACTGGTCGTGGGATTCGAACCTGCAGTCTTTTGATTACAAGGGTGCTTCCCTAACCATTAGGCCACCATCTGCCCAAAATGTAGTTGTGTTGTATATATACTTGTGATTTTATAATTGTGTGTTGATTTTAGAAAACCCGAAATAAGTTTAACACAAAATTTATTCTTGTTTTTTTTTTTTTTCGATTAATGATGTATGTTGTACAATCATTCTTCCCCAGAAAAAGAACCGTTCAAAGAAATCACTGAAAGCACAAGATTGCTGTGACATTCATGTCCACGATGACTGTATGTAAACCTGACTGCAACTGTATCTCAGAATATAAGTTCACTTATGTTCACTTAACTTGCTCAAATGGGATATGTATAGATTTTGTATAGATCTGCATGCCACGACATCACACAATGTCCCATCCTCAAGCGAAGGAACCTGTCAAGGAACCCAGCTCAGCAGCCGTGTCGCTAGAGCAGTCTCGCTTGTGCTAGGTACAGTAAATGTGGTATTCGTGTAGGAAATAACCCAACATGTATTCACGTGTGTTGGAGTAGTACTGGATAGTAATATGTGCACAAAGTATTGAGAAATTAGGCTTATATGAAATATAGATACTTTCTGTACTTGTCACAGTCTTACTCGATTTCGTACCCAAGTCCAAATAGGTTGCTGCTTTTTAATGTACACAAGTATTAAAATGTAAAAAAAATAATAATAATCAAGTGGTGAAATTATTAAGTTTTAGTAAATATTAAATATCTATTAAGGCTAAAACTGTTTGATAAAGATTAATGTTCTTCTTTACAAACTCTGTTGTTCTGGCTGAAAGTATCATTTGTACGTTTGTAATATTTACCATTAGACAGAATTTGACTTTCTACACATGTAACTATTTTAACTCCTGGAATCAATGCTAGTCTAACATGGCATTAGCAAAGAATACAGGCTAACTTAGTTAAATGTAGCCATTTAATATTAGCAACTTAGTGAAACCCATTATGCTTTTTCAAATTCGATGAAGTTAATCCCTTCTAGGAAGGCAAAAGTGACGCTGTATTCAGGTGCAAGAAGACCTATGGCCTTAACTATTGGTGCGATTCTTGGTAGTTATTTTCTGCATTGATGATCTGAAATGAAAAGATGTTAAACTAAGATGATTGGATGCTAATCTGAAATTATTGGATAGCGTATTATTATTATTATTATAAATGTAAGGAGTTAAAAAGTATGCTTCTTTTTTTTTTTTTTTTTTGGAAATGTAACCAGTAGTGCAAGTGTTCAAGTTCAATAATACTCAGCAGTTAATAAGGTTTCAGTGTCACCAGACTAGTGACAAGTAACTAGGACTAGTGTCAAGTAACATTTAAGTCTTTAGCAGCAGATTGGATGATCTCCTCTGATCAGGGACATGAATCTAAACGTGGCTTACACTTCAGCACTCCCTTTTCATTTGGACTTTATTCAGGAACGCCACTTCCAAAACGAGGATGTACAATTTGCAGATGTTATTAGAGCACTCTCTCTCTCTCTCTCTCTCTCTCTCTCTCTGTCCGGGTGTGGGCAGTATGTGGTTCGTGTTCATTGGGTGGGTGATAAAGAGGATTGGATTAAAAATAACTCTGCTGCTTTAGCATGTGTGGCAAAGAGGAGGCAAAGAAGACATTTGCAGAGGGCTGCTGGTTGGTTACTTGCGGGGGGGATTTTTATTCCACGTCACTTTCCCTCTGAATAGGCTATTAAAAAGACACAGCCGGTCGGCAGCCTGATCTCACTAGTTTGGCATACTGTGCTGACATCATCAAGGTCTCGGAGGTGCGTTGTGGATGGTGAGGCCAAGGAGAGAAGAGGGCGCTAGAGGGACCTCTAAAAAGTACAAAAGTCCTGCATGACAGCTCATGTTCCCTGGATACTCATCTATTTATTATCTGTCCACCTCTGCGACCCTGTTCTTTAATTTAGCACTCTGATTCATCTGCTGTTCATTCCCCTAAAAAATGCAAAAACGCCTCTACGTTTACAGTCGCTTGGCCACTGGCCACTCCAGCAAGACTTGGTTAAGGGCTGAATTTATATACAGTATGTTTTAGTCCTAATCTCAAATGGTTACTTCATTTTTGGAGTCTGTGCAATATGAAAAAAGACAAAGAAGGGTACGGATAAATTAAGAAATCCCTCATTGCTTGTGCCTTGTCCCAGATGAGACTTTTTGCTATGAGCACGAGCATGAGCTCATGTAGGAGAAATTGACATGTATCTTTCCTGCAAAGCGCTATGGAAGTTCCGAGTGTAATGTATGTCAGCAGCAAGAGTAAAGAGCTAGAGTTAAATATTTCACCTCAGGCTTTAGTCTTCTTGACAGATCAGGAAGCCACCTTAGACAGAGCGGACCATTTTGGAAGACATGCTTTTCACCTGCTCAATCCTGAACGATCAACGAGCAACCAGAGTGATGCAATTGAAAATGCCTGGCTGACAGCTCTAGTGATTGTAAAAAGAAATTTCAGGCAGCAAAGGGAAGTCGGAATGAACATTTCAGCACAGTGCTTAGACAGCCATCACAGGGGACATGGGACCAGGAGGAATGGAGAGGGTGGGGGAACAATTTGGTGAGGGGGGGTTGTTGCTTAATATCAATATCCTAGCAACTGAAGGAGTACGATATCTCATGCAGTTGTTGTCAGGGATTGGTCAGCACTCTGCCATTGGCCCAACCCTCTCAGCTCAGGCTCTGTAGAAAGAATAAACCAAAATCAAAACATCCTTCACACTTGACTCACTCCTGTGCACTTGACCTTAACTGCACTTTACTCTATCTGATATTACTTGTGCTTATTATTTTTTGTTTGTTTGCTTTTTTTTTTTTTTTATTCCTTACTAATATTTATCATACCTCTGACCTCTTTCTTCGCCTTGATCGATGTGCTTGTGCCACTTACCGATAGCTTTAAAAGGCTCAGAGAAGACTACAGCGTGGCAGTATGACGTCTCCCTATGCAGCCGTACAGTTCTGCCCAGAACACGCCTTTCAACGGTAAGACATGACCTTCAGTTCATGGCCAGGTGCTAGGTCTGAGTCACCGAGATTACTATGGAAATGTTGTCACATGACCCAGAGTCTGACCGAATGTTTAGTTGTGCTGGTTTCATGTAGAACACAAGTAGGTCATGTTGGTAGGCATTGTTTGAAATTGTCCAGAGAGCCGAGTGAGATTTCACTCACTCTTGCACGAGTATATTTAGCCACGCTACACGTACAACTGCACTGGAATGTCGAACCTTTGGTATTAAACTACCAGTTTTGTTCAGTTTTTGTAACCATTTGCAATATACAGTGTCCAGCTTGAGACTGTGTAACAGTGTCTGGAGATGCAAACAGTTGGATCTAACGCTCCAGCTGCTGCCAAGCTCAGATATTTATAGACACATGTTCTTATGGTAACAATGCAAGTGTATGGGAGTGTCCAGGGTTCAGGGAAGTCAGACAAGACACTTGAAACCTTGAACCTCCTCGCTATTCACGCACCACTTTTCACTTACTTGCAGAGTTAAACTGGACTGAACTTTCTGCCAGTACAGCTGTATCACTTCTGTGCGCGTCTTATATCCACGTTAACCCTTGCCTTAATGCCTTCGTGGGTCATGTCGATTTCAGGCAGCTAAGGCACAAACGAATTTTTGAAATGGCCAACATTGAACATGTCTGTTATTAGGGAAGCGTAAAGACACTCAAAAGCACTTCTCAAGTCATACATCTCAAGTCCAAATAAGACGTGGAGGTAATGTAAAATTTAAACACTGATTTTGCCGTTTTGTTTTTGTAAAAAGCAGTTGATTTTTCTCATAATATATGGTTATAACATAACCTGTGTAATATAAATATTTGGGAGAAGAAGAGTGTTCATGTTAATGGACTCAGTACATAAAAATGCAAAAGAGGGCATTTTGAAAACCCGTATAGAGTCAAGGGTTCATTACTGAGTTTGAATTGTTTTTTTTTTTTTTCGAGGTAAGGACTGAAACAGCACTGTGCTCTGTATAAATAATGTATTGTCTTGTAGCTTATTGATATTAATTCATCTTTTGCAATATCATGAAGGAAATGAAGAGTTTGGTTAAACATGATATCCCGTCGGTCTACCTCGTTCCAAAACCCTGACTATATGTACAAACTACGTACAAACAAATGTGTGGCATGAAAATCTAATCACTCTAATTCACTTGTCTGAGCACCACATCACTGACCCAGATGTGTTCCTGCTGTGTGCTCACACTATGACTGTATTTTACTCTGATCCCAGGTGCATAAACCCATCACTGTTGTTTTACTGTACAGTCTATCAGACATCAGTCCACCTAACCTCCTCAACAGGAAAGGAGACCAGGAGCAGACATACTCAAGAGCTTATGTTAGGCATATTACATTTCCTCATGCGTCTTCTAATGTCTTTGAAAATAGGCACATGTATATAATGATATCTTATCAGGAGATAACAATAAGTACTAGAAATGATACCGTTTGAATAGTTATAATGCTAAGAGTATAATTACTTTTAACCATTTCAAGTTTAGAAAGTCTAGAAATAAATGTTATAGGCAAAATTCTAACCTGAAATAATATTTTTCCATATTAGAAGTATTCCGTTTATGAAATGCCAAATTAAAGTGTTATTTCAAATAACACTGCCTAAAGTATAAATGGTCCAACCTAAAACCTAGAATTCAAAATAGAATAGAGACGTCACTGTAAGATACTGGTTGGGAAGCTGTTTTTTTGATATATTTTTAGACGAGAATCATCCTTTTCCATTTGTTCTATGCTAATGTTATGCTAAGAAATCATTATTTGGGGAAAAGAAAGGCCTTGTGTAATGTGCTCTTACCTCACATGGGAAAAAATATGACTTTTGTCTCATGGATGAGTGACTTTCGCTGTCTGATTGCTTTGCCATAGTCAGTACTGCTTTGGAGAAAAACTTGGATAAACACCATAAATCATGAAGAAAGCACTCCAGACGGAGTGGAAGTCACTATTTGAAATCACTCAGGCTTTTTTACTAGAATGAGGCGCAATGAAAGCACGCGCCAGAGAGGAGGAGAAACCTGGAGGGCCGCTCTTCTTTTGTTTGAGCCTTCATGTCTGTCCTGCAGCCGCTGGTTTGAGGGATGAGGGAGGGAGGGGACTGCTCTCTTTGAACACCGCTTGGCTTTTGATTAATGAAGTCACAGGAGAAGACCCCCTACACCTTTGCAGATCGCAGGGCTCTGTTTGTTTTGATTGCATCTTCATCGCTGGATGTGCCCAACCTGCCAGGAGACAATGGGCAGCCCTGTTTAGCTCTGACCTTTAACCCTGTTCCGTCTGCGAGAAGCCCGGTCTGCGTTTAAGTGGATTCAGCTCACCTTCCCCCTTAGGCTGAAAGTCCTTCAGTAACCAGACACCCTGCTCCCACAGACCCCCCCCCACACACACACACACACACCAGATCTACTAAACATCAAACCCACAACACTCGGGAGCAGCACAGAAAATAACCGCAATGAAAAAATAGAGATGAGGCCACAATTGTCTCCAAGGAGGGTTTCAGGCCTCTTTTAAAAGTGGTAGCCCAATTCAAATACAGGTGAAGCATGAAGTTTTACACAGCTCTGAGTGGATTTTCCCAAAGTATTTCTTAAACAAACTTTGATCTTCCTTCTTAGAAAGACAGGAGCAGATTGCCTAAGCCGAGGATGATATGCAGTTTGTGATGGTGATGGATTTGGCAGCCAAAACTATAAGACATGCCACTGAATTGAGAAAAGAAGTAGCAGACGCAATGCGCTAGTAGATGACCATTGGTTTGATTCGTTTACAAGTTCTTAGCAATACCATATGTGCTGTCTGAGCTTTTGCACTGAATAAAACGTTTGGTGTGTCAAAATGTCCATCCAATATAACTGAAACGGATATCTGTGGACTACTTTCTATGGCGGTAACCTGACCATAAACGTCTCTTATTTCTTCTCTTGTAAATCATACAGCTTCGACACTTGGATGAAAAAGGCCTGGATGGTTTGACATGTAGGTGCTGTACCTTTTTGTGGAACCATGATGTCGTTCTTGGCCAACTCTCCATGTCAACTGGACTGTGTTTCTGGCGACACGGGTTAACACGGTTCAACTCAGCCCTCTAACACTTCCTCCTTGCAGCAATCCATAAATCCTCCTAGCTTTTATTAAAGCTCTCTCTCTCTCTCTCTCTCTCACTCGATTCAGAGCTGATGATGATGTCATGACAGTGGTCTTTCAGTTGAGCTGTCAATCTCTAGCAGTGAATCTGAAACATGCTAAGCACTGTGTGTGACCTGAGAAAGTGGCCAGTCTGCACCTGCTGAAGACATATATATTCCTCATGCTCTAATTGGACTACAATTTTTATAATATTGCATGCAATAATATATATAACGAGAGCTGTGGATACCTAATCCTTGCATTGCAGGACTACATACCGTCTAATAGCCATTACATCCGGTGACATATGCGTATCACTTTGTTTTGCGGTATAGAGTGCAGATCTGATTCAGGATCCACTTGGACTGAGGGCTACTCCAGTAGCTCTCTGCACACTATAAATGAAACTTCGTTTCCATGCGATATAAACACTTTGCTTAAGTTGCTCACACCTGTTTTATACTCTGTGATGTAAAATGTAAAAATAACACCCCGCTGCAGGGTTTCTCCCCTGCTACCCTGCACATTTTCAGTTTCTTTCTTGCAACTTATCTGATCCAGCTGATGAATGGCTTGAAAATGAGCTGGGTCAGGTTTGTTAGAACAGGAAAGTAGACAGTATGTTTGGTAGTAACTTCCTAGGAAAGTGTTAAAATATTGATTAGGCTACTTTTATACTACACTGTGTGACCAAAAGTATGTGGACACCTAGCCATCCCGCCAATAATGTGGGCCTTCCCCAAACTGCTGCCACAAAGTTGGAAGCACGCAAATGTCATCATGACAATACCTCTGTACACAAAGTGAGATCCATGAAGAGATGGTTTGAGAGGTTCAGGGTGGAGCAACTCATGTGGTCTGCACAGAGCCCTGCCGTCACCCACACTGATCACCTTTGGGATTAACTGGAACACCTACCGGCACCCCAGACCTCCTCACCCAGCATCAGTGCCTGACCTCACTAACTCTCATGTGCTTGAGTAAATACAAATCCCGCACATCCATGCTTTCAAATATAATGTAAATCATTCCCAGAACAGTGGAGGTTATTTAAACAGCAAAAGGGGGATTCAATTTGCTTGAAGTCCACCAATGGTGTCATCGAATAATTTTCTGAATTGTCACGATTGTCTGCATGTCAAAATATGTTCTGTGAAGAAAGAAGATTTTCTGAAGACGAACAGAATAGAACTGTTGACTCACGGCAACAAAGTTCCATGCTTTCCTCATGCCTGCGTAGGTTTCCTTTGGGTCCTCTGGTTTCCTTCCACAGTCCAAAGACGTGCAGATTAGCTCAACTGGCTTACTCTCAACTGCGAATGGGTGTGAACGTAAGTGTGAATGGCTGTCTGTCTTTGTGTTGGCCTTGCGATAGGTTAAGTGGAAGAAAATTGAGAGTAGAATATAGAATAGAATTTTATAACAATACTCAAATACTCAGTTGCAACTAAGCAGTCTTTGGTTGTGGCACCACGAGCAATTTTATATATACAAAATAGTCAAATCAACTTTATTTATTTATTTACAAAATACTGTCGTTTCTATCCAGAACGAAAAACAAAAAGAAGCAGGCGGTTGTTGTGAAACAGTAATGAAAGAAATAGTTATGGATGTAATAAGTGACTTTTATTGAAAATGTAGATAAGTAGGGATTTTAACACTAATAAAAAAAAGTGCATTGGTGGGTCAAACAGTTGTGATCAGTGATTGGTCATTGAGAACATACACTCACGCAGTCAGCTCAGTCAGGCTTTGCACACTAGTGGCGAGTAAAGTGAACCTCAACTCTCAACTCGTACAACCAGCTTCTGTGATGTGAGCTCGAGAGTCGTACTGAGTGCGGATCAGCAAATAACGGTTCCACAAAAGGTTTTCACATTGGATTTTATCTCTTTTCTCTTTTCTGAAATAAAGTCACTAAAGTGGTCTAAAAAGTTAAAGTCAAACTTACTGACGAGGTTGGGGGGGGGGGGGTATTGTTGTTGTTAAATAAAACTTATAAGTGAGTCTACAAATCTAACAACCAAATTATTCATTTAGCAACAATCCATTCGGATGACTTCCAGACACCTAATAAACCTGGTCACCAAATGACAACTTCCTAAATTGCTTAGCGTGATAGCGTGTGGATATGTTGGACACATGTTCCCTGATTTCTATTAAATAAATCCACCTTGAACGTGTGCAACACAATAAATTCGAAACTGGAAGTGGAAATTTCAGAGGTGGACTCATGGATAACGTATGACAATAGACTTGGCTGTGTTTGGCATATAGGAGTCCTCACAAGACCTAATGGCATTATCTATGGGCTTAGACCACACATAAGGAGTAAAAGATGGTTTCTCTCTTGTGACAGGCCTGGCGGCACAACAATATCTGAGTAAATCAGCTCGAGCATTCACCCCGCGCCACACCTCTTTGGCTGCACATAAAAGGGGGATTGACCACGCTTTTCTCATTGAGCTGTTCTGTGAGGGAACCTTTTAAGCAAAGAAAGATGCATTTGGAGTGTTATTGAAGCTGCTCCACCGGTCTTCACCCCTTCATCATTTAGGATTTAGATTTAATTCTGTCGTATTTCCAGTCTTAGGCCTAACCCTTAATGTGTATGCTTTTCTGACATTCAGAATCAGGCATGACTGCATATTACACTAACATGGGTTTAAAACCTATGAATGCATTAATGTTAGTTTAGTAATTCCCGTTTGTGCCACACCTCTTTGGCTGGGTATTAAAAGGGGGAATTGAACACGTTTTTCTTGTTGCTTATACCTCCTGCCAAGTCCAGGTTGTATACATAGTATGGGCTTCTTTGATTCTGTAACAAAAACGATTGTGTGAAAATGTTTATAACGTCTTTATTGGCCCTAGGTAGAGAGTCTTGTAGAAACAGAGACGTTTCAAAAGAAATTTCCAAAGTTAATATTTACACAGACTATTACTCTATAGAGAGATGGGCTCAGCACATACGTAAAAAAAAAAAAAAAAAAAAAAAGCAGAAGAAGTTCGTGGGTGCGACAGTCTGATTATGCAAATTGTATGCATGAAGGTCTCACGTCTGAGGTCGGATGAGTTTTCTTGAGTAGAAGCATCCGAGATGATCGCTGACTTTAAATTCAAGCACTTTCCTTTAACCCTTAAAAAACATGAGGAAATTGTGGACGGAGGAAAGAACTGTGTTTTTTCGACCTCTTTGCTGTCACGTCACATACGGGTTAAAAGCAGAGGACAAATTTCGTTGTTGTGCACTGTGTGCCGAAGTGGTGTGTCAATAATGACAATGAATCACTTTCACAAACTTGATTGGAAGACCCATGTTTATTTTGCCCCCATGTACAGTGAGGAAGATGGTATGAGAGGGAAAAAAATCCTCAAAGATCACTGTTGATGAATTGCAAGAAAAAGGAAAGTCTTGGGGTTACCAAGTCTCCAAAACCTCCCATGAGTTGCCACCTCCATGTCAGCAGATTATTTGGAAGGTATGCCAGAAAAAAAGTATTTTATTTGTCAGTTAACCACAAACATAAGCACCTGGAGTTTGCTAAATGCTACTACAACTGACTGGAACAATGTTCTGTGGTCTGATGGAACAAAAATGAAGCTTTATGGAAATAAACATTCGAGGTGGGTTAGACATAAAAAAGAAAGATGGCTATAATGAAAAGAACCTTATCCCAACTGCAAAATAGTGGATGTTCTTTGAGGTTGTGGTACTGTTTTCCTCCAAAGCAGGGGACACCTTGTCAAGGTACAATGGCATCATGGACTCCATGAAAAATGTCCATCACCCCATCGTGGACATTTTAAATCAAACTCTTTCTGCCTCTGCCAGCAAACTAAAACTGGGTCATCACTGGATCTTCCAGCAGAACAGTGATCTGAAAGATGTGTCCAAATCCACACAAGAATGGTTAAATGACCACAGAATCGGAAACAGAATCTTCCGCCATGGCCATCTCAGTCCCCTGACCTGAACCCCACTGAAAACCTTTGGGGCGAACTGAAGAGGAGAGTGCGTAAGAGAGAGGACCTAGGACCCTGGATGATGGGGAGAGATTCTGTAAAGAGGAATGGTCTCAGATACCCTGCTCTGTGTTCTCCAAACTGAGGGCTGTTTTACTGACAAAGGGAGGGTGTACTAAGTATTAAATGGTTCCTATAATTGTGATACAAGTGTTTTTGGTGAAAATTGATATGGGATTTTTCTGATTTTTTCAGTGTGAGATGAAAAGAGATGACTTCAACAAAAGGTGGATTTTTTAGTAAAAACACTTTTTTTTTACTAATCAGTACAAGGGATGGCAGTAATTGTGGAGGGCACTGTATAATTAAGAAGATTAAAAACATTGAAATTGAAATTGAAACATTGAATTATAATTTAACTATAATAATAATAATAATAATAATAATAATAATAATAATAATATAACTAGTATATTGCCAATATATTGCTGCATGGATAAAAAATGCCGTATTGTGGTTATATCAGACTGCCCGACAGTGGCGCTGGACTTAAGACTGCTCCTTGCTTTAGCTGATATAGCATAAGAAAAACGGGCATAAGTCCATCGTCGGAATCGTATGTAAATGACGCCACTTTTTCGGCGAACTCCACCTCGTGTGCGTAATTCTCACACAAATTGCCGACTAGCCTTTTAAGTCTGTAATTATGCCTGAGGTCTGAATGCTAATGTGCATAGATTCATTATTAAATCCTCATTGCATGTGCTTAACTCTACTCTGTATATGGCTCTTGGATTCAATTAATATTATCTAGATCAGTACAGAGATGTATTGGATAAAGTTGTGTGTATTGCAATGACAAAGATATTCTATTCTATTCTAAATGCAGCCAGAGTCACAAATAGCATAGAATTCAATTTAGTGACGCAATATTTCATTTGCCTTGAGAACATTCGTTAGCTTTGGATTTGAACCCATACGTTCAGACTCCATAAATAAGCATTCTGCGTTGAA
>JAOVYU010000022.1:19883930-19894090 GCA_025674565.1 Synodontis membranacea
CACCTCGCAGTGAGTGTCCCAACGCATTACTATCAAACAGTGTGTTTTCAGTGCCGAGAGCCTTCTATTATTCGCTTAATAGAAATGAACTTGACAATGTACCAAATGTCCCTGCATCGTTGGCCTAGGAGAATTTGCCGCCTCACTGAACACTGTGATCTTTTTTTTAAGAAGCTCTTCCTGTTCACCTTGCATCATGTTCATGTGGCATGTCCTCAGGATTAATACTTCTACTGCAGATCAAATATTTTGCAATCCAGGTAGTGATTTCCAAAGACAGACCTTGGTAATTAATCATGAGTACTTTCTTGAGTCGCTTTAAAAAAAAAAAGTGCCTGAAGTGAAGAAACCAATACTGATGAACACAGCGATATTCTTCATACAGTAATACCAAGAAAAAGTTTCCCAACTTCAGAACACTCATTGACATTCTTTTTCGACTGATATATTGGAATTGCTCTAAGTATAGACTGAATTAAGTTACTAAGTACGTTATCTAAATCTTCCATAGATTTAAAATGTCTTTTTTAGGTTATCCTGGCTAATTTTTTTTTGTTTGTTTGTTTTCTTGGCTTAACACAATGAAGTATTTGAATTGTGAAAAAGTGTAAGATCCTAATGCAATAAAAATACTTACAGGTTGTGCTTCCATAAGAGAACTGGTTAAAAACCGAACTAAGATTTATAGAATTAATGAAGATCTCTTGCAGTAATTGTAGCCATTATATGTTCCATTATTTTCCTGTGAATCCACAAAAAAAAAAAAAAAAAAAAAAAAGTTTAATGGAAATTAAGGTTGTTATTATTATAATCCATAAATTAATTTACGGGCTGCCTTGGTGAAAAGATAATTGCTGTCAATTAAATAAAAATGCGATGATACGAAAAAAAAAACAAAAAAAAAAACAGAGAGCTGCTATTACATCTCTGCAAGTGAAACTTGTTTTGTTTGGCGTGACCATTGAGGTGCATCATTTGGCTTTGGGGGAATTCATTGGTAAACTCCAGTGAAAGCCGTTATTGCCCACATGCACATCTGGGGTCAGTGTTTGGGGTGGGGTTCCCCTGGTCAACCCAGAAACCACTTGATTGGGTTTGCTAACAATTAGGCTGAGTGTATGTATGACTGCGTACCAATAATACGTCGCCTCTGTTAAACTGTCATCATGCTGCTATTTATGCTTCAGATAATGTGCTCTCTGCTGAGTTGTACATCTGATCTGATTCCTGCATTGTTTTTAAAAATCGGTGGGTGGACGGGACTCATGCACCGTGAACATGGAGCCGACCTGCGACAAAACTATCAATCAGATATGTTCTACTTTGACGTAAGTCAGATATGTAGCTCTTTGCTTTCGATTTGTGCATTTATTTTTTTATTTAAGCGGCTTCTTGCTGGTAAAGCTTTGCTCCCTGCCCTTTTCTCCGAAAGAAAAAAAAGCTCTTCTTTCAGCTGTTCTTTTCCTTAAACACTGGGTGTGCGAGAATTCAACTGTCACGTATAGTTACATCATTAAGTGCGTAAGTACAGCAAATATACACCAGGAGAGAAGTGGAAAGTCTGACAACCGAGACCGTGGGTTCCAGATAGAGCCGCAGTTTGGTCTCTAAGCTGGGGAGGTGAAGTGATGGGTCCCCTCCCTGCGCAGGAATGCTGTTGTCCAGCAGTAACTCAGAGGAGGATAAAAAGGAGAGGCACACACATCACTGTGATTCTCTACCCTGGGGTGTTGAGTGGGGGGGCCTGTGCTTTCTCTTGAACTGGTGATTAATGCCCCCATACTTACAGCACCACCCTTCACCCTGCCTCCTTGTGTCTGCCCCCACCTTCCTTCTTTTAATATTGGGTGTGGTGCGGTGAGCGTGGCACGCTACCACCTCTGCCTGAACTGTCAGGCATGCCATAATTGTGGTGGGCTGGAGCACACTGAGGAGTGTATGTTTGAGGAAGGAGTGCAGTGGGCATTGGCCAGCTATCCCAACATCCCCTTTTTTTTTTGATGGCACCAAAACTAGAAAACAAAAACCTTGGCACCTCCTTCCAGGGCTGTGCCTGCTTGATGAGTCATTAGACAGTATACACTGCGCTTAGCACCCTCAGGGATTGCTGTTTGTATTGTGAAGGGGTTTTATGCTTAAATCTGAAATTCCTTTTCCTCTGGGAGGTGCGTACTTTTTCACTAGCCGCAGGGCAACTATTTAGAGCAGCACCTGCTGCTGTTCGGCTTTGAGCTCCAGGCCCTCTCCTCTGTCACACTGCAGGAGGGGGATGGTGGAGGTGGAATGGAGACTGAGCGAGAGCCAAGAACCTGGCGTCAAATAACATGGAGGAATGTGACAAAAACGGTGACAGAAGAAAGCGCTGAATTCAATCGAGAAAAAAAAACAAAAAAAAACAGATGTCCTGACAAGACAGGGCTCTTTGATCAGCTGAGGAGTACAAATTTGAGGTCCATCGGGAGATTGGGAGAGGGTTGGATAATGAATAAGGGACATCGAGAGATTTTTAAGAGCGACTGCCAAAGGAGAAGCTCGGTTCCTTAATTACTTGTTTTCCTCTGGGATCCTATGGAATCGTTTTTTTTTTTTATTATTATTATTTCTTTCCTGAAATGATCTATTATAGGGTGTGTCTTCATTTCTTCCTTTCTTTTTTTCTTGCTTACTTGACATTATAAATTACGTGCCACTCGTTTCAGAAAGAATCTGGAAAATTCTGTGAGTGATTTTGGTGCATCAGTAATGTTTGTGCTGGAGGGGCCCAGACACAGCGGCCTCGCCCTGTGATCCAATGAGGAGGCAGCACCTGAATTAGGCGCTGACAGATTGGAGAGAGTATCTCCTGGCTAAAATATATATTGGGTGTGGATTCAGACAAGCCACAAAAAAAAAAAAAAAAAAAAAAAAAAAAAAAATTGCTCATTTCATTATATAAGAATGTCTTTCACTAGCATTTTATTGACTGTTTAGTCTACAATGTGTCTCCTTTCTTTTTTGGCCCTTTGAAGTGCTTTTTCAGTCAGACCCTGACTCAGCATGAGGTGGTTACAGAGCATTAAGAAGTGGTGTTGCTTACATGCTGCCACCCCCTTCCAAAATTACTGTTTCTTCACCCATTCTTGTACATATATTTTACTGTAAGGTCTTTTTGCCCATGGTTTGCAGTAACTCATACCTCTGTATCGTAACTATTACAAAAGCGTAATTGTGTTAATTATAAATCGGTAACAGTACATGCTTGATGCTCTTGTCTCCTAATGGGCTTCCAAGTAGGACACCTTAAGGAAGATGTTAAATCTTTAAACTATCCAAAGAACCCTTGAGACTCTACAGGCTTTTGATAATTTGGTCTGCTTGGTGTCCCAAACGGGAAAGGGGGGGGGGGCAAGGGGGGTGCGCTGAAACTAATTATGCAGTAAAGCAATTCCCCAGCTCCATGTGCAGGTGTTGACTTTTTTATCCTACCCTTTGTTTATAGGAGCCCACAGGTGTCTGGCCCTTTAGACTTTACTATCAGCTTATTATCCCTGCCTTCAACACTATTCACGATTCAGCACACAAGTAGAAAGAAGATGAAAATGGTATTTACTCTGGCTCAGTAGTGCAGGGTAACAAGGCAGGATAGAATTATGAATAGATAGGGTTAATAATTTAAACGCAATACAATAATATGAAAAAATGTTGATTTAGGTGCAGTTCACTGGCCTAGGTGGTACAAACTATATCCAATTTGATAAAAAAAAATTAAAAAAAAAAAAAAAAAAAAAAAGTAATTTTCACAATTCTGGTAGTTGAGAAAGCTACCAAAGAGCATAGGGTGAATAGTTAATGGGTGGCGTCAGTCATACTCCTCCTGGTCCACCATAAGTGTCCTCCATGGTGGGAAGCCTGGTTTTGGTGATGATTTCTGGGCAGCTTTCCTTCTACTAACAGTTGAAGAATCCCCTATCTTCAGTGTCTCGGCTGCAGCATTTCAAGGTGCTGTGCACTGTGCATCTGTAGAAAGATTAGACTTCAGATCTCATCCCAGTTCCCTCTATTAAAAATGTAGCGGTGTTGACAGACCTTTTAAGTAATGCCGGATCTGCTCCGGGACAAGGAAAATTACCCCGTAGAATTTTAAGCTGCTCAACTAATTCCACATGGGTGAGTGTCTTATCTTCTCTCTGTAGGCTGTGTAATTCTGTCATTCCTTTTGGTCATGAGACCCACCACTGTGAAATCATCCGCAAACTCGACTGTAATTTTGCTTGGGTGTCTGGCCAAACCATCATTTGTCTTCAGTGTGTACAGGAGTGGGCAGAGTGTGCAGTCCTGGGGGATTCCTTATGTTGATTGCTGTGGTGTGGGACAGACATTTATACATCCTATCGAGTTGCGTCCTATTTGTCGTGAAACCCAGCAGCTTGTTGAAGAGGGATATCTTCAGAACAAGGTGTAGTAGTTCATTAGTCTTTGAGTAACAATGATATTAAATTCTTCTATAAGAATCCAGCAACAGCAGCCAGACATTTGTGTCCTTGTTTTCCAGGTGACCTAGGGCTCACGTATTGATCCATCCGATTTAGTCTGTCTACTTATTGGCCCTCATGACCATCCTTTCAAATCACTTTATCTTTATTGACACTTTAGGTGTTAGATATTTGGTGTTAGATATTTTTGTGGATGTCTGTGAGCTGGTGTGTAGATTCTCTGAGTCCCAGGCCCAGGATGTTACCAGAGTAAGCAGACTTAGGTGGTTTGACCTCCTACAGATTTCTCCATATGCGTGTTTGATGAGGGTTAGGGTTAGTCTTGGTAGCTGGTGTGGTGTTGGATGGATTAAAGTGAGCATAAATGCCGTTTAAGGCATCAGGGAATGAAGCATTAATGTTTTCAAGGTTGACGGTGACGTTCCTGTGACGCGTTTGAAGCCTGCCACATATGCCATAGATCATTATTAGCCATTAGTTCCTGGCACTTCTGTGTTTGGATGACTTTTGCTCCTTTGCTCCCTGAGATGAGATCAAACTGCTCTGAGGGCTGTTCTGTCCATAAACTTGAAGGCTAGATCTCACCTAGTGCCTTTTTGTAGATCCACTGGTAGCACCAATTAAGGGTCATGGAGTAGCATCCTCATCAAAGAGCACACCCTTTTCTTTTTTCTTGGGTGAAAGAGGAGTACAAGCTCATGCACTCAACATGCTAAACGATTCTCTCTTTTTCAGTCTCTCTCTCTTAGAACAACTTTTCATTTCATTTTCTAGTTCAACAAAAGTTTTTATGTTAATATGGTAAACAAATCTAGGGCAAAGCTGAGCCTATGGGACCTAGGTTGATCTCCATAGATATTTTGAAAAGGAGTTCTTTTTTTCTTTTTTTGTTTTTCCTCTCAACAGAGGGGTGATGGTGTCTGTCAGCTCCTTGTACATGTCTTCCCGAACACCAAGCACCTGATACACGATACTGCTCTAATCCAGCAGCTCTAAGCCCAAAGTGCCCCCAAAGAGCCACATTCGCTTAAGTGCATCTTTTGTCTAAAGCATCTAAAAGCTGGTGTTTGCTCTGCTTCCTCTTTTGGCTCAGCGCTGATGATTATTGCTTCACAAACCTCACCTAATTCAGAGACAAATGTTTTGTCTAGTATGTGTTGACATTCTCTACCTAATAAATCTTAACATTGATTTCATTTGCTCTCTGTGGTCAACAGTGAACCCCTGCTGAAGACCTTGTACTGATATTTTAAAAAAAAAAAAAAAAAAAAAAAAAAAAAAAACACACACACATTTAAAAATAGGGCAAGTGATGTACATCTCAGTGGATACTAATTCATTTTCCACATACTGGTAATGTAGCTATAACCACTAGACACACAGAAATCCACATCGTAAACATCTTTTAAATTAGGATGCTATGAAGTTCAGAGAGCATTGCCTCCGTATATTATGCATGATAGATTTGTTGTAAACAGTGAAGGTTATGCAAAATATCATGAGCAGGCCTTTATCATTTGCATTCAGCCCAAGTGTGAATATTTCCAGGTTCACTTTTTAGGGGCCTGCCGTCTTGCTAATTTAATACATGGAAAATTATTTGTTTGGCTTGTTTGGAAAGTTTTCTTCAGCAGTTTCATGCAACAACACTCCAAGCCCACGCCCAATCAAACACAGGCCAGTTACATGATTTCGTTTACAACTTTATTTACTTTGGTATCACCAAATCTCAGCAGCGATAGATGCTTTGACTGGATTTCAAAGATGCACTAGTGAGCCCCCTATTCAGCACCATCACCAGTGTTGTTTTAGCCTAATTAGATGTTTGTTTAGCTAACCTAATTGCCCTCATCAAAAGGTTGTGAATAAGAGCTCCTGCCATCCCTGGATGCAGGAGTAGTGCTGTCTCTTTGGGCTGTGCTTGGACCAGGTGACCTAAGGCTAAATGCCCCCCAATAGCAAGACAGGGTGTGGGCCATTGATTGGAGACGGTAGTAGTTACAGCTAGTGGAAGGGGGTTGTCTGTGGTGACAGCTCTTTAAGTCCTCATGGCCTTAAGGCTTTAGTTTTCTAACTTTTTGACCTGTTTTTTTGCGTTAATGGTCTTCCCACCCCAAAGCTGCACTTAGTCTCAGCAAAGTCTGAGCAGTTCAGTCACACTTTATAGAGGAGGCAAATGTGCCCAGAAGTCTTTAGTGCATCATTTTATTCATAAACAGGCTTAGTCAATGTCACATTTAATGGTTATTATTATTATTATTATTATTATTATTATTATTATTATTATTATTATTTACTTTTATTATTATTATTATTATTATTATTATTATTGTTTTTGTTGTTGTAAATGATTGACGGTTCTTCTGATTAATTGGAAATATCAGTATTATAATATAGAGCAGTAGATATTAAATATTCACATCAGATTTTGTATCAGATCTACAAAGGATATAAAACTTAGTGTTAAATGCTAAAATGTGTTAATTGACCAGCCGGTTAAGTACAATGTAGAGACCCACAGTTACGCATTAAGACTCAACGATAATGAAAATACAAATCAGAAAGTGGTTTTTTTTCCCCTGCTTTAGAAAATCAAATACTTTTAGAATTAACTATATTTGAAATATTTTGTTGAGTATTATCAGAGGAAACTCAAGGCCATTTACCCGATTGCGTTATAAATATCATGTGAAAAATATGCCAAACCGGTGCGTAAACAAGTTAGGATTGCACAAATACGGCGGTGTTTAAATCCAAATTGTTTAAATGGTGTCTAATATTGCAATTTCAAGAATAAAACAATAAAAAGACAATAATTTACTCACGAGCATTTTCTTTTTAATTAGAATGTCTTTAGACTGTACTAGAAAGCGGAAAAATGTTTCATGCTAATTGACTGTATTTGTAAATCATCGGTTGATTTGAAAATAAGTAGACGAAAGTGTAAGGCTGAAAAAGCTAAACATAGGAAAAACTCTAATGTCTGATGTTTTTCAAAGTCTAAGACAGTATCAGACAGGACTGACCGACTGTCTCTGTCTTGATCTGTCTCTGTCTCCCTGTTTCTTTCTCTTTCCCTCTCTCTAATTTTTCTCTTGAATTTAGTAACCACAGTCCTTTTGGCATGTTAATTTGGTTACAAAAGAGACAGTCAGTTCCCCTGGCCTGAACCAACATTTATGTGTTCAAAACACATCTACACCAGTCATCTTTGATAGATACAAGCAGTCTACAGCCAGTCTTTTGTGACACTAATAGAGGCAGTCTTAGGGGCATGTTGGGGGTGGGAGGGCATCTATTCATATGCAGATAATGCCCAAAAATGCTTTAGGTGCTCCGCGCCTTCATGGTGAACTGAATTCCATGTTCTAAGGCCAGGGTGATTTTTCAGCTTATGATTCTAAAAAGATATCCTTAAGACATGCATGTCTCTGTTCTCTGGGTTTCAAAATGCAGATGTGTTTATTACGTTATGCCTTCTATATTTTTATGGATTAATACGTTTTTCACTTGGGTCTATGCTGAAGTGATTGTAAGTTTATACCACCTCGCTGGACAAATTTAAATTGCTGTTTAGAGAAATTTGAGACTGAAGCAGTTGTTTTTTCTACACTATCCCCACATATTTAAATCCATGACCTGATTGAATTTTTAAGTATTTTTTTTTTAACAGTGATTTTGCTTTTTTTTTTTTTTTTTTTTTTTTTTTAACAGGGAACAAATAAATCTACGTCCATGTTTTGTCCATGCAATCTCACTGTTTTCTGTCCAAATTGTCCAAATTATCATTACTCAGAATTTTCCATTTGGCGCGAAGCAAGATGGTCTTTAGAAGAACCGAGATCAGAAGAATCCCAACAGCGAAGTCTCCTATATTTTGAAGAGCATTGCAGAATTGTTCTTAAGGGTTGGCTTGAAGACAGGTAGCACCTTCCCAAAAAAAGGGTGTGGACAGGTAGCTCCTCAGGCCCTCCCTCTGGTGTCCCAGGTATATATGGCAATCCCATAGAATTCCTATAGAGATTCTAAGCCTGTCCAATTCCCATCTGTAGTCCTCATCACAACTTGTTTTAGGGGGAAATAGGTAAAGAATAAGGGGCAAGAATCCTGGAGCCTGTGGAGCAAACAGCAGCTGCATTGCTCAATCTCAGCGCCAATATGTTGTACCTGGAGACCAACAACCCAGCATCCTACAGTGAGGTAAGGCCCCTACCAGTCCACGTCTACGGATGGAGGTTCCAAGTCTTCACTCTGGGTTCTTAGGCAGGATCCCATGGAGCAGCTGGCAAAATTGGACCTGTTATGACTTAACTTATTACCACTGCACTAATTTTATTAGTTAATCATTTGAAACGAGCGCACAGGTAGTTCGATTTTGGTGTCATAAAAAAGTGGAGGGTAATATGTGAAAATTTATGCCTATTTTTGTTGTTGTTGTTTTTTTTTAAGATGCTTACTTTGGGGCTAACCGAATACTTCGCTGTGTGTGATGAGGTTTTCATTTCTCAAACAGTCGCCTGTTGTTCCTTGTTTGTGTTGTGTCTGTTGGAGGGAAACACAAATATGTTTGTTTAACCGTTGTTCTTCCTGTTGACTTGTAGCTCTTGCATTTGAGCTAAGGCATTCCGCAAATAATGCAAGTTTGAATACGATTGCTGAGCGTATTTGCATAGAACAATTTGCTACAGTTTGACAAAGCTTCATGACCGACAGCTAGTGTAGGCATCGCAAACATATGGTGCGAAGCAGTAGCCGAAACGAGTAGAAAAAACAAGTGTGTGGTTTTGTGCCGGTGAAAATTTATTATTTTGTTTGTTGCATTTATTTTTGCAATTATTGCTGTAGTGTATGCCCACTCAACCTATTATTAAGTCACTATAATTGAATTTACAATAACAAACATCCATAGGATCAAATTACTAGATGAATCAACTAAAGGAATTGCATAAAGGGTCTGAAAAGACACCTAGAAACATGACTGGCATGACATGATTGTTATTATTATTATTATTATTTTATCAATTTGAGTTTTATTTTTTATAAAAATAAGGTTTTTTTATCAATTGTAAACTAAATTGAAAATGGTTTTAAACTGATAATTGTTAAGTTTTCAATTTGTTTTATTTTAATTAAATAAATCCCACTGACACATTCTGCGTATAAATCTATGCCAAATTTTTTTGTTTTTTTCCGTCAGTGTTTTAGGAGACAGGATTTGGATTCGAGTCTCTTTTGAAATCCCCCCCTTACTGTTTCAGACGGTGTGTGGATCTGTGTGTTTGTTCTCCAAAATCCCCCCCCATTCTTTATTGGCAGGTGGTAGTTGAGACTGAAGACTTCAGAGTCACCAATCTTTGGTACAAAGCTATTGTCAACATAACACCGTTAGTCCGGTGTCTGACCTGAGTGCTGTTAGAAACGCAGTCCAATCCTCCCAACTACCTATGAGTTTTTAAAAGCCGAGCTCAGGTAACCAATCCACAGTTCACACAGCTTTGATTAATGCTCTTAGATGCTCTTTCCCTCTCGTCTCCTCTCTCCCTCTGTAATGATGGTAGGGGTTAGGGCTCCAGAAGGTTGTAAGAGGAGACATAGAGGTAGATGGTGGGTAGAAGAAATTGTTTGTTTGTTTTTTTCCCCCACTCAGACGTTGCCTGTTAGTTTGCTCTTCCAGATACATAAAGATGG
>JAOVYU010000022.1:19908425-19927433 GCA_025674565.1 Synodontis membranacea
ACACACACACACACACACACACACACACACACACACACACACCTGTTTGCCCTCCCACTACACACCTTGTTTTAAGGTTTCCTTTTCTCCTGCCTGTTCTGCAGTTTAAGAATAAGGCAAATTTTCTCAGGACTCCTTGAGATTCAATTGTAAGGTCAAACAAACTCCAACCCGGTCACATCGCCAACACTTACCGAGATTCAGACAAAACCAAGCACATTAAAAACATCCAGCGGGTTTATTTTGCTTTCATCTTCTTCCTTTGCATGATATTCATATACATGGCTGCTTTTGTCCAACAGGTGGGAACTGAGTTCACGACCATCCTTTACAACTTCATGTGCAACTCCAGCTGCGTTGGTGGAATGAACAGACGTCCCATCCTCATCATCGTCACACTGGAAACCAGAGAGTAATGCTCTAATGCTCATACTGTCACCTTTGATTCCGTGCTGAGTTATAGGAGCGTCTGGCATGGTGATTAAGACACTGAATGTCTGTGTGTGTTCCCCCTTCAGTGGTCAGGTTTTGGGTCGCCGGTGTTTCGAGGCTCGCATCTGCGCGTGTCCAGGACGCGACCGCAAAGCAGACGAGGACAGCATCCGCAAGCAGCACGTCAGTGACGGCACAAAAAGTTCTGAGGGTACGAAACGCCGTAAGTAGTGCTGGGGGCTGGTGATGGGGCTTTGCATGCATACACACACACGTAAACCTGCACACACTCACTGTCCTTATGGAGCTTTGCATGGATCTACGTGTGGCCGTGGGGAGTATTCTTACACCTGAAAAATACATTTATGAGTTCTGTATTTTGCAGACCATTGTAATATCTGTACATTGTTCATTTTTTCCATATTTGGTGCTTACAACGAGATTCAGACATACACCAGTTATGGGTCAAAGACAAAAAACAGAAAAAAAAAAATTGTTTTCTTAAAAATATGACCCAGAGGTTAATTTGTATTGTAACATTGCAACATGTTCTCACTTTTTATGTCTTCTTCTAAACACTTTCAAACACAACCATTAATCTGAATGGCAGTTTTTGCATTTTAATGTATTAGAGACGACAAAAGTGAGTGGAAAGATATCAGATCATATTTATGCATAGTGTAATAATCTTCTGCAAAATGAACAGCTTTCAGATGCAAAAAAAAAAAAAAAAAAAAAAGGCATGTCACGTCTTTGACCCTGACGCATACACACACACTGCATGGTGCTTGTCTCTGCCAATAATAAAGTACCCAGTGACCACAAAAACAATTAAATGATGTAAAATAGTTTGTTTTGGGATTTTTTGCATAACTTTATGCCAATTGTCTAGATTTTGGTTCGAGTGAAAATGTTTTATGTGGTGGAAACGATTTGGTAAAAAAAAAGAAAAAAAAAAAGAAAGGAAAACAGTTTTGGTCATATGCAAAAATATATGCCAGAAATGTATCTATATTTCGGGGTCAGATGTTAGATGTGCATGGACATCTGTGGTCAGTCAGTGCTCGCTGGGATTCATTGCTTGTTGCATGCTGCACGTTGTCCTTATCCTTCTCAGCTGCATGTTACACCTCTGTGCTGTCTCATTTCATCTCTCTCTCTCTCTCTCTCTCTCTCTCTGTGTCCATCTCTGTCTCGTGCAGCTTTCCGCCAGACTCACAGTATTCAGATATCCTCCATCAAGAAGAGAAGATCCACCGATGAGGAAGTTTTTTGTTTGCCTGTGAGTATCAATATTTCTGCTGAATTTCTTCTCTCTGAATAAAATTAGAAGAAGTGGAAAAAGCGAACGAAGGCATCAGCACCAACAGTCTCCCTCCGTCTCTGTCCAACAGATTAAAGGCCGTGAAATCTATGAGATTTTGGTGAAAATCAAAGAGTCTCTGGAGCTCATGCAGTATCTCCCACAGCACACCATAGAGTCGTACAGGCAGCAGCAGCAGAGCCTTCTGCAGAAACAGTGAGTACCTCACACACAGGGAGATTAGTCCATGCTCGCAAAAGGAGGGGTCAGTCCTGATCTCAAAATTTTTAAATAAGAGCATATTGGTATTGTTGAGGGACCCTCTGTTTGCGGGTTTAGAGACCGCAGCCAGTATACACATGCGGGCCACACACACAGTACCAACACGGTTCACCTTGACGCTTGTTTGCAGTGTTTAGTTGTTTTAATCTGAGCTGAATGTTTACCAGCGCTTTTTTTTTTTTTTTTTGGTCATGTTTTGTTCTTGCTGCATGGATTTAATCCTTTTCTCAGCTGAGTTCACTGTGACATGTGTTTGAACAGGCATGCGCTGCAGACCCACCCCAGTTTTAAGGTTTCGAACCTGAACGTGTTGCATAGAGTGGAAATCTGACAGTGTGATGATTGCATGAGGTTTGCACTGCGATGAGACTGCATGAGTTGGATTTACGATGGTTTTATTTTAGAAAACGTGCAAGCCGTTTAAGCTTCTCACCCAGCACTAAACACGGGCTGAGGCGGTCTAACAAAGGGTGTACCTTGTTCACACGGTGCCGTGTTAGTGTCCTGCACGCCGATAGGTTTGATAGAGAGATTGAATAACAGAATTACGCGACAGTCAGGCAGGTTTACCCAGACCTCATCATCGTCCAGGTTTAAGGAACTGGCTGTTCTGTGTTTTCTCAGCGTCAGAAATATTCTGGAGCTGCAGTCAGAGCGCAGAGTAAAGAAATAACAAAAGCGAGGGAGACAGCTGAAAATTATACCTCTGAATAATGCACTTCGACGCCCTGTGATAATTACTGCTTTTGTTTGCTTCTCTCATTAAGAAACTGACAGATGATGTAGCGTCTGTACACTCCCCGTTCAGCTCCTTTTTTTTTTTTCTTTTTTTTTTTGCCTGTCATTTCGTCCCAGCCCTAAGTGGAGTGAGAAATTGCGCTAGGGAGGGCCATTATTTGGGGCCATTTTGGCACAGCTGAAAAAAAAAATTAAAGCCCATTATACGACTTCTTACAAGCTCTCTGGTGTGGACACAATGAGTAGGTGAAGGAAGCCATTATTTTCCCAACTATCCTCTCTTAGGGAAAGAACAGAGCACAAAAGCGTCAGACAGCTTTTTACACGAGCTTACATTGGCTTCCTGCTATCTCTGTCGGACGACTACAAAAAAAAATCAACACTTATCTGGTACTAGTATTTAGCCGGTGTTTTTTTTTTTTTCCCCCCTGAGTGCTTTGATGGATTTGGACAGATTCATATTGGCTCACTTCACCTTTCTACATGCTTTCACCCTTTCCTCATTGTTTATCTTTCCTCTCATCTGTTCTGTATGTATGTCTAACCTTTGCTTCTTTTTTCTTTTTTTTTCCATCCCAAATAAAATAATAAAACTTCCTGCTTTCTGACTCAGTGGTTCCTCTGGTTTGTCTTTCTGCCTTCCTGTATTTAGGAAGCACTTGCCCCATGGCTGTGCAGTAGCGCCACACAGTGGGGATCATTAGTGCTGCGAGTGTCTATCGCACGTTGTACCCACACAAAAGTTTGAGCATTTCTGTTTTTCTTAGTTTTTGAGTATTTTTTTATTTTTTTATTTATTTTTGTATTTTTATAAGAACAGAGTCAACCCCGGGCTTGTTATGCTAATGTCAAGACGTGGTTGTAATATAAATTATATACTGTATTGTATGCTGAAGAACGTAGGAAAACAAATTGCCAGAGTTACCGTCAAAGCAGATAATGCCAAAAACAACTGAGATTTTTAAAGCCCTTTCGATTTTTCAAAGAGAAATACAATGTCGTCCCTCTCCGTATAGAGCACACATTTATTATCTGATGTTTACAGAGCGCAACTTGTTCTGCCATCTCTAGCTCTAAATACAATGAAGCTAATAAAATATTACATATGTAATCAGACAGGCTGTAAAGATGCTTTATAAGTTCAGCGGCAGTGATGGACTCAGATTCGGCCAACAACGTCATACCCAAGCTGGCAAGAATCAAATCTGATGGGAATTCCTAAACACAAAGCGGACAGACGCACACACCCAGAACGCCTGAATGTCCATGAATGTAATCACTCCCTACATATTAGAACCATGGTAAAGTCCCCAAAACTCTAATCCAATGAGTATATAACAGATTTTAGCTTCTTCTTTTTTTTGTTTAATTCATGGTTTTCAACCAGTTACATGACCAGCTAATAATTTAAAAAATGTAAAAAAAATAAATAATAATAATACTAATAATAATAAATTCACTTTCTATAGTCATCAGTTTCACTTCCATCTTAGAACCAAATTCTTAAATATCTTTAAGATCATGAACACACTTTCAGCCAGGTTTGTCCGACCTGTTGGCTGACACTGTACAGCACTGCAGAGCGTTTACTGTCCAATTTTCAGCGAAGAAATAATCAAGCGTCATGTTCATAAAAGGCTTAATTGTGATTTAGGGTTTATAGATGGTTTCTTAACTTTAAGTTCACACTTTTCTGATGCCGTCACATGATTCAACTTTCTTCAGGTTTCTCGTCTCAGTGTGTAAGACTGTATATGTTCTTTTTTTTAACTCCTTGTTTTTCATCACTTTGTGCTTGTTTTCTGTTTCGTACCCCAGTGAGCAAGAAATATTTAGATCTTTAAAGAATGTAGAAAATACTACGATTGTGGTTGTGTAGAAAGTGTCAGATTTAACATGGACCAAAAAAAAAGTGAAATGTTTAATATCTGTGATCAGTCTTGCTCACTGGAACTACTGTATATGCAGCCTTTCCTTACAAACCATCCTTCATTTCTCTTTATCCCTCTACAGCTGTAATATGTCTCTCAGTTCTGTCCTCCCTCCTTTCCTTTCCCTCTGTGTGTACAGTCTCCTTCGGGCCCGTCTGCGCTCGGAGCTGCTGGAGCCTTTAGGTGAGCAGAAGAGATGTTTCAGTGCTTCCTAAAAGCAGGAGTCACATTCCTCCTCCTCCTCCTCCTCTTCCTCCTCCTCCTCCAGATCTTTCATCACGTCCTTGTTCTTCAGTTCTTCTTTGTCCTCTCTGCCTCTCCATGTGTTTCTCTGTGGCTACTTTAGAGACCATAAAGTCCAGTTGGGTTTTGGTTTCTTCCCCCCAGAAGATGTCGTCACATAATGAAGCAACTGACTTTAAGGAGTTTTGCTGGAACTGCATGCTGCATTTTTCCCTCCAAAGTGTTCAGCTTAGAAATCAGACAAACCTTTCAGACTGTGTGATCATTTGTGTAATTGTGAGTCATGCTGCACTTGAGTGTACATTTATTAGAAATGAAACGCCTCGTATGTTTCTGTTGTGTCACTTTTTTTATGCTTGAGACCTTTTCAGTGTTTTTCCGTTGTTGTTAAAGGGTCCTTATTACCTGAGCTGGCTGTTGCCTCAGCACTAGATTGACATATCTGCTGATATTGCACAGAAATGACATTGCACAGAAATAATAACAGCCACTCAGCCGATCACCTCAGCCTCAGCTCTCTCTCTCTCTCTCTCTCTCTCTCTCTCTCTCTCATATAATCCTGACCGTCTGAACCAGGAACCAAGCACATGTTAATGTTTTTTTTTTTCTACTTTTTCTTTTTCTTGTTTTCTATGGGACTCATGGTGTTCTTGATATTGTTTCAGGCTTGTTTTTTTTTTTTGCATCAGTCTTTCTTTAATTACCGGAGCTGGGCTCATTTTGTTCTCTGTGGGTTTTTGGGGCAAGGACTTTATTGATAACTTTAATAATGCTGGTCATGTTTTATAAAGTGCACTGCAGGGCAGTTGTTGTTTTCACTGGATTCTATGGACATTAAATTAAGAGAAATGTATTTGTGTCTCAGAGTCAGAGAGAATGAGAAACAATTGCTATAAAGTTCGCAAGTGATTTGCTTGTTTTTGTGGTGCGTGTGTGTGGGGGGGGGGGGGTGATGGTTGTACAATTAATGCCTCTTGCACTTTTGTCTGTTGTTCTTCAATAAATGTCCTTTGCTTTTGACTTTCTATTCCATTCCTTCTTCTTTACACTTGCTTTCTTTTTTTCCACCTGACAATATATTTCATACAGGATCATTTATTTAGACTGAGGTTTATTTTATTTAAAATTTTAAAAAAAAAATGGAGACCAAATAAGCAGTAGAATGAGCACGACAGTTAAAGACAGATATTCTTTCAGATTGCACAACATTATTCATTTCGATTCCTTTTTTCTTTTTTTTTTTTAATGCAATTTGATTCAAGAACATAATCCAGTCTGCAGCCTTTACACTTACCTTCACTATGCCCCCTGTCAGAAGATCTGTCTCAGATCATGGTTTCTTAAGCACACTGTGAGAGTTTACAAGGAAGATTGGAGAAACAAGATCCGAAGGCTAATCTGTGGGTGAATGAACAAGTCTAACTTGCTGTGAAAAACAAATCATTCAATTTGGCTCCATAAATAATGCTGGTACAGCCAAAGGTCTTCTTTTGGATTTAAGATGATAATCATTAGGCAAAACCTATACTGGAGACATATACTAAGGAAATCTCCTTAAAATATTGTACATAATAACTTGACAGATACTGACCTAAAAAATTCATAATGTTTCCTATGTTGTAATAGTCTTCTATATGGTAAAACTGTCACATTCACGCAGCTATAATATAACAGCATGAACAAGTATCTATCACCTATCTTTATCTCCATGTGTGACACAAACATGAATATATAACATGAATAATGAGGACATTAGTGTGCCATGAATATATTTCCAGAAAACTATTCCTAGTCAAGATTTATAGTCATTGTCAACTGTCATCGTCATTGTGGGCTCTTTTTTTTTTTTTCCTTTTATTTTCTTCTAATTGGCTTCAAGTGAAGATGATAAGCAACTGCTGTAAACCATGCAGCCAGCATGCTGCAATCACTGGTAAAGATTAAAGCATACCTGTTCACTGAGTGCTTTATAGACAATCAAAATGCTTTCAGAATGAATGCAGAGACTTTTATCTTCAACGAAACGATCAAGTATCGTTTCATATGATCTACATTATTATTATTACCTATATTAAATCTAATTAGGACATAATGATAAAAAGAATTCAGTGGTAACATCATGCATTCAGGTACATTAAAGGACATAAATTAAAGGGCACTTTTTCCCCTTCGGTCTTCTCTACCATTTTTCTGTACTATGAGGAAACCACTGTTATAGCAATTTGCACCTTGACACATTATTTCAGATAGCACACATAATTGCTCCATTGTGTATTGCCCTGAGTCACTGAAGAGCATCCTGTGTTGTAAGATGGAAATTGTGTGCCACTCAGAATGACAGGCCATGTCCTCCTCCTCTTCCTCTCTGCTCCAGGAGCCCGCTGCCGCCTCAGTCGCCATTTGGCTCCACCTCTCCTCCACACAGCAAGGTGAACAAACTGCCCTCGGTCAGCCAGCTAATCAACCCACAGCAACGCAACACACTCACCCCATCCAGCATGGCCGGAGGACTCACAGACAGTAAGGATTTCACAACAACAGACATTACTGACTATTGCTTGCTACCAGGTTATCAGTCATTAGGTCATTGTTAGTCATATCTCTAGAAGGAGAAGGCAGAACAACTGGAGTCTGCTTTGCTACGGACAGATTCGTAATTTTGGGGTACATATATTTAGTACAAGCCATGCAGTCCAAAAGCACACTATATTTTACTAGATGTGAATTAACAACTTGTCCATATCCGTTCAGTTAGTTTTGGTTTATAGTGTCGGTAAGCGTTGCAAAAATTCATATCAGAATCTTGATGGATAGGTCTCCCTGCTCCTGTTCACCTCAGGGCCTGAGCTTGTCTGTACACGACAGCTTCTGAGCACCACTCTGTGCCTCAGTGTTTGTCTGACAGCCAGTTTCCTTTCACAACTGAACTAGATCTTTGTGGGACAAAGATCTCCCTAATCCCCGGGGCTCACAGCTCCTGCCAGTATTTGTCATAATATAGGAAACCGGGCTCAGTTGTCCACTATTACCTAATCTGCACCTCTGTCGCCAGTGGCTACAGGCCTTGTTCAGATCCAACACACACTTTTTCACATCCATGGCAGTTACACCACAGACACCACGTACTAGATACAGCTATTAAATAAGAGATTGATGCCGTAATTCAATTTTAGTGTAGAAAACGTTCAATTTAATTACTTTCCTGTTCAATATATTCCCCCTTCTGCAACTACTGTGAACACAGCTGAATTCTGGTCTTCTACTGATCAAAGCAGTGCAGTAGGTCTTCTTCCATTAGTGGTCGCAGAAGCTCTGTCGTTTTCTTCCTCACTTTTGGAACAGATTCGAAGCGAGTTCCGTAAAGTGCAGACTAGATATTAGGGAAAAGAAAAAAGTTGCATAGTGCTAGATCAGGCGGATAGGGAGGGTGATCAAGTAGTGTGATGCATTTTTGTGTGCTGGCACATTGTCCTGATGAAGACGGTAATCATTTTCCCACAGGTGTGACCCGTTCTCACAAAGTTTCAAGAACCTTTTCGTTACTTCATCATGAACCCAGTTCTCCATAATTACACCCTTAATGTCAAAGAAAACAATTAACATGGCCTTGAACTTGGACTTGCTTTGTCGAGCTTTCTTCATCCAGTGACTCATGCATTTCCCGGTGCATTGACTGCTGTTTTGTGTACTGATCTGAAAATACTCAGTCTCGTCATTTAATAGCCACACCATGTGTATCATAAAGTAACATTAAAAGCATCTCACCATCTCTTCCTCTCCACTTTGTCTTGCTACAGTGACCCCCATGATGAGCGCCCACATTCCCATGAACACAGATATGAGCTCACTGAGTCCCACTCATGCCCTGCAGCCGCAGTTACCCATGGTGCCCTCCTCTCACTGCACACCCCCACCGCCCTACCCCGTGGACAGCAGCATCTCCAGGTACATGTTTATTCTAGTTCTCTAAGAGCTCGGTGCAACCATGATGAAAGAAATCAAAATCAGAATTTCTTTATTACTAATACACAGAATACATGAATATTGAAACCGAAAGGTCTAACAAATTCTGAAACGAAAGTGCTTTGGTGTAGCTGGATGAGTGTAATACAGAAGTGGTTGAGAAACTGAAAGAACTGGGCTATCCGGTATAACTGCAACATATTGAGGTGTTTTCTTTTCTTACAGCATTGCTATTGGATCATGAACACCTTAAAATTGACCAAAGCTCGCTTTAAAGACCATAATATATTTTCTGGGTTCAATACTGTCTCACTTGCTATGGTACATAAATAGTTCAAATCTTCTGCTCTTTCAGCCATGTCAAGAAATCCAGATTGTGTGCATATAAAGACTGTAAACGTGTCCCGTCTTATACACACCCTCCTCCTGACACATGATCTGTATTTGCATATTGGAAAATAACACTGTGACCAGTCTGTGCAGTCATATTTTATACGACAATAACACGTGCAGATGTACTTTTCCACTGACATTTTACCTTCCCACCATTTCCTACATCTCAGCTCTCCAACAAGCATTTAATCATGTACATGATTTCTAAAGTTTAAGATGAGTTTAAGTATTTGGTTTAGGGTTAAGTAAAATTGTGAGATCTGGACTATAAAACAAATGGGAGTCTTTCAGGCTTGTGGACTGGATTTGGGAAGCAGGTTTCAAATGTCATCATGGTTTTATATTCTGTAAAAATAAATAAAATTCCTCAATTTTTTCTTGTAACTCTGCCATTTCAGTTTCCTGTTACGGTTGGGCTGCTCTTCTTGTCTGGACTACTTCACAGCCCAGGGCCTTACCAGCATCTACCAGATTGAGAACTACAACTTGGAGGTGAGACTCTGCCTGCTACCTTGTGCTTCTGTTCTGTATCCAATTCCTTTCTTTCTTTTTTTTTTGGAGAACAAAATCTGTGCTAATTGGTCTGTTATTCCATAATAATGTAGTTATTGACAGATGAAACCTAAAATTAGTTCTAGCTTTCTAAAGGAGTTCTGTTTGGAACCTATTTCATGAAGGGAAACCATCTGCTGTAGGCTTCAAGCTAGAGCAAGGATGGAGGTTTCATCAGTGAGGCAAAACAATTCAGTACAAAAATGCTTTGAAGAAAACCTTAAAGCATGCTAGACTGAACCTTTTTATATAAGAGTGAAGTTTTTTCCTAATATCAGATTATAAAATCTATAAGAGGACAAACGTTATGTGTGTATTGTGACCAATAAGAATCATGTGGCTGCAGCACAATGCATAAATCAAGCAGATGATTCAGTGCATAAAATCAAGATGATCTGGCAGGTAAAGAGTTCCAGTTAATGAGCACATCAAACATCTGAACAGGGAAAAGGGTGTGATCTGGTGTGATCTCTGTGACTTGGCATGGCATGGTTGTTGGTGCCAGATGGGCTGGTTGGAGTATTTCTGAAACTGCTCATCTCCTGGAATTCTTACACACAACATTCTCTAGAGTTTACACAGTGAGCGACAGTTCTGTGGGTGGAATCCCCTTGTTGACAAGAGAAGTCATAGGAAAATAGCCAGTTTATAGTTCCCAGGAAGGATATAGTAACTCATATAATCACTCTTTACAATCAGGGTGAGCAGAAAAGCATCTCACCATGCAAGAAACTTTGAAACTTGAGGTGGTACAATACAATACAACCACATCATTCCTCTCCTGTCAGCCCAGAACAAGAATCTGAAGCTATCATGGAAGCAGGCTCACCCGAACTGGACAAAGAGTCTATCCCCATGATATCCTCAGCTTCTTATTCTTGGCTGACAGGAGCAGAACCTGCTGCTGTAGAATTTCCACCTCAAGGTTTGATGTTTTGTGCATTCTGAGATGCTTTTCTTCTCACCACGGCTGTAAAAAGGGATTCAGTTGCTATAGACTTCCTGTCGGCTGGGTCCAATCCGGACATTCTCCTCTGATCTCTCTCATCAAAAAAATTTTTTTTTTTTTTAGTTTTTCACACCACCCTGCGTAAACTCTAGCGTAAACTCCTGTGTGTGAAATGCACAGATCAGCAGTTCCTGAAATACTCAAACCTGTCCATCTGGTCTTAATTATTGGTCCCTCTGTATTCTGCACGCTCATGAGTCACTGCATCCGCAGGACCTGTCCAGGTTGAAGATCCCTACCGAGTTCCAGCACGTGATCTGGAAGGGGATTATGGAACACCGGCAGAGCACGGAGTTCTCCCCCCCTGCACACATCCTGCGCTCGTCCAGCGGGGCGTCCTCGGTGAGTGTGGGCTCCACGGAGGCACGTGGTGAGCGTGTGATCGATGCCGTGCGCTTCACCCTGCGCCAGACCATCTCTTTCCCACCTAGGGATGACTGGACCGACTTTTCCTTCGACCTGGACTCACGCCGCAACAAGCAGCAGCGCATCAAGGAGGAGGGAGAGTGAGCAGTGTAGTGAAGACAAACATACACACTGTAACTACAAACCTTGTACAGCTTTTACCAAGTGTTTTTCACTTAAAAGCATGCCAATTAAATGCACTTAACGGCTCGTGTTTTTTGGGTGTATTTCGGTCTGCTTGTCATTTCAAGCCCCTAGTTTGATGCAGGCTACTGTAGCTTTAGGGTAAGCGGTGCTTTGCCGTATTTGGTTTATCATTTAAAATTTCTTGAGACACAGCACTTAAGAAATGCTGAAGTGTGGGTACTATTTTGAGCTGTTCATTCATTCTCTACAGAGAAGAACTAATATTTGTGGGGCCTTTTTTTTTTGTACCCGGTGTCTTTTTGGATTGTAAAGAACCTTTACTCCAATAGGATTCATAGTATTATACTGTTTTTTTAATCTGTTTGCTGTACTACTTTGTTTTTGTATGTCGTTGTTTATTGTCAAACAAAAAACTATTTACCAACATATCAGTTTTAATACTTGGACAAATTCAAACCCAAGTCACTCAAGTGACCTTTCCAGTATTTTACCATTGTACAGATGTTTTTTGTTTTTGATTGTTTTTTTTACATACCTATAAATTTTGTAAATATTCAAGGTGCTTATTTTGATACTATAAACACCAAAAAAAATAAAATATCATTACACTATTCTATAGATTTTTTTTTTTTTTGGGTTGATCACTTACTTCCTATGAAAACAGTGACAAATGTTGTGCTTTTACAAACAATGGCAAACAAATTTGTAGGCTACTTGGAAATTTATTAAAATGAAAGCTTTTCCAAAGAACAAGAATGTAGCTTCAACAGAAAATGCGTACAAGCTGAAAAGCAGAGATTTGTTTGTAAAGCAAACGGATAGTGAATTTACCAGTGATATGAACTTTCTTTCTTTCTTCACCTGTCTTATAATTCAGTTCATAAACAGAACCATGCGTTTACACTCGATTACAACAGTGGCTAGGAGTTGGGATAGACGGTCACGTTGGCCTGCTGTATCGTCTATCATCATCCAGGTCGCATAAACCCATGACTTTAACGTTAAATACTTTAATTACAAAACACGATCCTCAGCAAGGCTGCTCTTAGTGGCATCAGCGTCCTTGGTGTCTATTCATAAATACATTTTTCCAAAGCCTACCTTTAGGTACAGTTTTACAGTATATACAAATATCACTCCCCCACAGCCCGCTTCTCTTAATTTCACTTCTGCTTTAAAGGCTGCAAGCACAGACCACGAGGAATGACTCATTTAGGAGTTCATTATCTTTATGAGATCTCAGTTATTTGAGTGACATATGTCATTGAAGAGTGCACCTGTGCATAACGTTTCTGCTCCACAACAGTTTCAAATATGAAAACAGCGTCGATTCAGTGGTCTTAACTCGCAGGCATACAGTAAATACTGCTTGGATTAATATGCACAGAACCCATCGAAGGTGTACTGCAATGACTAAAAGAAGGACTGAATGGGGAGAATATCCATAAATTAAACAAGACAAATGAAACACTGAGGCTCGAGTCCTTTATCTCACCGCAGGCTTTTCCTTTGAGTCCCTCGCATAAAAAAAACAGCGGATTAGCGACAGGATTAAGGCTTGACAGACATCCAGACTGAGGAGACAAGTCCAACTTTACACCTAAAGGGTTAGATTTTCTTGATGGGAACAAGAAGAAAATGCCAAAGGCCAAACAGAACCACGGCTTGTGTTGAGATCTTGAGTGTCTCCCATCGAAGTGATCAGCAATACTTAATGTCAGTACTGTCCCAGGAGACAGAGAAAGAGATATGGGATGAAAGGAAAGAAAAGACAGTTCCTTTCCCTCTGCACGGTTGTGCTGGCGTGTTAGTCGTGGCAGTCTCGCTGCATTCAGCCGGAGTCATGGCTCAGAGCAACAGCGACTCTACGAGCTCTCCAGAGCGTCCAGAACCTTCATGATCTGCTGCTTGATGGCTTTAGTGGCGTCACCAGCATTCGGGATCAAATACCTGCAAATCAGGGAGCACAGAATGTGTTAAGAACGAAGAAATAAGTTGAAATAATCTGTACCCGAGAGTGAACTTTTGAGTAGGTAATGTACATCCTGAATAAAGAGAGATATGCACGGGTCATCAGAAAGCATTTTTAGACTGCTCCATCAACACATCTGGTAAAAATGCAGTCAAAACATTCAAATCCACACAATGATTGTGTCCCAGTGCACTATAAACTTTCTTCTATCGGTCCTGGGCATCTCTCTCTCTCTCTCTCTCTCTCTCTCGGATGTTCTTATCCAAATATCTCTCTCAGTGGAGGGTCTGTGACTCCTGTACAACTAAACGCTTTTGCTCTTAATGTAGTGTAACGTGATGCATGATGCTCAGACTAAAGAAAACAAAATCTACCGACTACAATTTCCCTACTATAAAACTACACTTTTCATTCAAAACATATAACATTCTGTTTTATATAACCATAAAACATCGTTGTTCATGAGACAGCTCATTTTAACTTTGATACAGAAGTGCACCAAGCAACAGTAAGAAAATGAGTGTGACCATGCCTTAATTAGCAAAAATAAATAAATAAATTTTTACTGACTATAGTCGCTAAAGTCCTGCTTTGTTGCTTTATACTGGCTTTCGCAGGAGAACTTTCACCCAGATAAAGCCCAAAAGAAAAAAGGTGTCGTTTATATCCAGTGTCCTTTCCCCTTTAGTAAATTATTTTTTCCTTTAGATGAATTTCATTGGCGTTTGGTTATATAGGCGTCTCCTACAACAGCGAAGCAAGAGCAAAATTCTAACTGCTCTAGCTAAATCATAGATGATGAAACCTTCTGCAACAGTCACAGGGAGCTCATAGAGCAGAAAGGCACTTTATTGTTAGCTTGGCATTCACACGTCAAAACATAAGAACAGCACAGCCATGCTATAGACTGAAGACACCAACAGAGGGTGCTGAAGTGCTGTTTTTTTTATGCATATTTCTGGATTTGGATAATTAATCATTTCATGCTTTACCTCACTGTCTGATGTGAGAAGCTTTATAAGAGGCGATTAAAACGCCTGATGCGTTAAAGACACTTGCAGAAAAATTATATTGATAAAGTATATTGATTTTTGCCACAAGAGCAATATTTTTATTGTATAATAAATTGTATAATGAAATGAATACTTAACATGACCCTGTTTGTGTACACACCTTTCTACAGCCATAATTTCCACTCCTGCAGAGTTGTTGTTGCCAAACTTGAATGTGATTAGCTCTGGATGCTTCTTTTTCGAGGTGATCTTCACCACAGAGCTTAATGCCTGTCTGGACTGGATGTAGGCGAATCCTTTCCGTGATGCGATCTCCCTCAGACAGTACATGTGCGTCGCTGTGATCAGAAGGTGGCTGTGAAAGACCAAAAAACAAAGCTTACAAACAGTATGGTTATTGAGCGCAAAATTATTGGTACCCTTGCTGGGGGGAGGCTTGGTAACCTCACTGAACTACTGTAGAGTCCAAAACCAACAACTAATGCTTTTACTTCAACATTTATTAAAAGCAGTATGCTCGCTCACTCACTCATTTTCTATACCGCTAATAATAAAAGAAGTGAACAAATCTGCGAGAGAACAAGTTGTGTTTATTGACTGAAAGCAGTAGTTATGACTTCACTGGCTCAATATCTGGTAGAACTTTACTAATTCACTAAATCAGTGACAATACTGCACTTTAAAACTACATTTCTTCCTTGCTATCTGAATTCTTTGTTTATGTGTCAACAGAGACGTAAGAATAAAACTGCCATATAATTCTGATTCATTCATCATCACTAAGTGCTTTATCATTGGTGAGGTTGGTGGTGAATCCGGAGTCTATCCTGGGAACACTGATCTTGAGTCGGGATGGGACTCCAGTCCTTCACAGGACACCACATACAGACAAATTCACTGCCCAATAAGGATATATTAACTCATATAATCATTCTTTACAACCATGGTGAACAGAAAAGCATTTCAGCATGAACAAAAAATATCAAACCATGAGATTGGCAACACAGAAGACCACAATTCAGAATCACCAATCCACCTGTTGGCCTGTTTTTATGAGGTGTATGAATCTGGCGAACATGTGAATTACCATAGCAAAGGTCTAAACTAGGGACACTGGAGCCATGGGGCAGCAACTAACCAGTGCGCCACCCAGCAGTGTTCTCCGGATGATGATATCATTCACACAGAGCTTAAGTCTCACCTGGGGAACATGTGTCCAGTCTCTTTCACTTCATTACATGGGAAGTGGTGCTTCACATCTGGCTTGTTAATCCATGTCTGTATGTTCACTATCTCTTTGCGGTCATCATCTGATATTGAAGAGCTGTCAATCTCATCTGAAAAGAGTTACAGCGAACTGATGATGATGATGATGATGAATAAGATGGCAGTGGTATTATGACACACTGCCTAATATCCTAACATATGTTTTCTTCTACATCTCTTTTAACCATGCTCACCAGTGTCATATTCCTCCTCATCACCGATGCTGAAGACGGGCTTTACGCCCCTGTAGGGTTTGCCCACTCGGTCACTGCTGCTCACATGCCTGTGGTGAAAACCGGACACTGTATGACAGAGTCAGTCCAAATACACACAAACACACTGACACACCCTGGAGCTACAAATAAAAAGCACATCAGAAAATTCAGCAGTTTTCCACATGGCAGCAGCAGCCGCAACACAAAACCATATCTAGGATTGTAAAAGATAAGTAATGTTAGTTGGAAGAGGCGGGTTAAAAAAAGAAGCAATGATATCTGAGATGATAACCAAAGCAATAGGAGACAGACCAGACAGAACACGTCCACTTTAACAGATAATGGTTAAATGCTCGGTTCCAAGAGGGTTAAAACGACTGAGCACCCACAACTCTGGTCATCATTCACTCAGTAACACTGGCAGCAATGAAGGATGCCTGAGAACACTGTGAATAAGACACGCTGTAGGAGCCTCTTGCATCAAACGCACACAGACAGTCACAACAACGTGTGTTAGTATTAGCACAGCCACAGTGACCAAAATAATGCCGGGTCGGCCCGCGTCCTGTTCAACAGAAATGTGTTGGCATCGAAGTTGACTGTTCAAGTTTTTCAGCTTACCTCGACCAGAATGTTTGGTGTCCGATCTTTAGCTTTGCACTTCAGCCATGTTATCTATAGAATCTCACCCTTATAATGTTGCATAGCTGTGATTCAAGACCGTACTATTGCTTACTGTAATCTATAATCTGTGAATATGAACAACAGTTTGCTGAACACTGCAACACTATGAGGGCACAACTCACAAATTGGTATCATTCCACTCCCTAAGCCACACTTCCTAATGTCTGAAGGTGGAATTGTTCTGCAAAGCTAAACGGTCTTTGATGACTACATAAGATCGTTTATTTAAAAATGAGTTTACAGAGCTTTAAAAAAAGTCAGCACAGACCTTAATTTGAAATTATGAAAATTCCGGCAGGGAGATTTTGTGTGAGAATCGACCACCATTACTTATAAAGCTCCAGTGCAAAACTAAAGTGTCACTAAAGCAGTAATCTAGCATCAAACACCAAACCTGGCTTAGCTGATGGAGAATATTTCTGTGGTGGTCTGGGAAAACCTGATGGACGTTGCTGGGGCTGAATTCTTTAAAGCAGCCAAATAAAAGGGTCTAAAATTTGACTTTAAGAAACTATTAATTCTTCACCAAACTAATGTGGAAATGTTTCTGTTTCCTATTGAACCTTGTCAAAGATCATGTTGACAGTTTAACAAGCATGGGGGTAAAAAGTCAGTGTGGCTAAAGCATAGACAACTAAAGACTCTAAAGCATAAAGGTGTCTAAAACATTGCTAGTTAAGACTGATTTCCTCACACAGCGATTGTCAGGCTGAGATCATAGTCATGTGCTCTATTGACTGGACATAAGGTTAATCAATTCAGTTTGTAATCAGATCTCAGCTGAAGGGTTTACCCATATCACCACACATTTGGGAATGTGGAAAATCGGCAAAGTATTCATATAACAAATCTACAATAAAACAAGGAAAATCTCCGTATGAGAGAGAGAGGGAAAATGCAAGAATCCTTGGGAAGAAACCCAACAACAGAGCGAATTTATTAATCAGCACTGTGCCGTCTAGGAGGAACAACATTCATGACCATAAGACAAAGCAGGAGCAGAAACTTCAAGATGATTCTACTGCTAGAGAAGTATCCTACTGTAATGCATGAACATGAGGGTTAGTCTGCTACAGTGCATGCGCAAGTGAGCGAGGCTTGAACTTTGCCCTTTGCCCGTCAGCAGCGAGTCAGGCAGGACAGTGCCACCCTGCATGGGCATGTCGAGGAAACTGGGGGCACCCATGCTGGCAGACAGACAGGAACAAGCTCTTACCGATCAGGTATCCCCTTCTCTGGCCAGGGTATAGTGAAAGATAGTCTAGTGTGGAATAACAGAGGCACGGATGAAGAGGAAGCGAATTGACACAAGTGTTGCAGTAAATTGAGCATTAACCACACACAGAGATGATTACTGATTCATGCTGGGACATTACTTGAAATCAATTTACACTGTTGGATTGACAGAAAGCATCAATTACATAAAGGAAATGAAATGATTACATAAAAGGAGAATGATTAGGGCTTTAAAAAAAGGAAAGAAAAAATTGTAAGAGAACACGGCATTGGGAGCTAACATTACCCCCGAGTGTTTTTTGTTTTGTTTCTAACAAATAACCTTTATGCCCACAGACGAGTTCTAACATTCACAAGATTGCTTGACCAATCTTTGCTCACTCTTCTGGATATTCCTATCATGTCATGTCTTCTTCACATCAATAGAGCAGAGGTCTTCATTCTTATCCACAAACAGCTGCAGGTTTCCATTCAAGCCAATTAGAAGCTACACTAGATAGTTGTTTGGAGATGAACTGGGACATTTTCCACCCAGAAATCATGCGGGATACAAACCTTTGTAGAAATTTAGTCAACTTATTTATTTATTTTATACTTATAATTTATTTATTTACACAATACCGTCAAAAGTATGTGGACACCTAACCATCATTCTCACATGTGCTTTGAACATCCCATTCCACATTTAGTCCCCCCCCCCACCTTTTTTTTTGCTGTTATAATAAGTGCCACTCTTTTCACTAGATTTTGAAGCGGATTTGTGCTCATTCAACGACAAGAGCATTTATGAGGTCATGCACTGATGTCGGGTGAGCAGGTCTGGGGTGCAGTCGGCATTTCAATTCATCCAAAGGGGTTCGGGGGGGTTGAGGTCATGGTTCTGTGCAGGACAGGTGGGATCTTCCACTCCAACCTCGGCAAACCATGACTTTATCGAGCTCCCTTTGTGCACAGGGACGTTGTCATGCTGGAACATTTTGGGCCTGATGGTTCTAGTAAAGGGAAATTGTACTGCTACAGCATACAAAGACATTCCATCCAATTATGTGCTGTCAACTATGTGGCAACAATTTGGGGAAGAACCACATTTGTGTGATGGTCAGGGCCCACATACATTGGTTCAACATATGCTTGGTACAACAATTAACTAACCAGACAGATACATGGGATAGTGGATAGTGGAGATGGAAGTCTGTGCATCTCTGAATTTAAATGAGTCCAGTG
>JAOVYU010000022.1:19973889-19984387 GCA_025674565.1 Synodontis membranacea
TTAAGAGTGAAGTACATAGTAATTAGTTAATAATAATGATAATGATGATAATAATAATAATAATAATAATAATAATAATAATATACACTATATATAATACAATATATATACACTATATTTTACCACATTATACTGAGAATTTACTAGTAAATCTACCAACTGAGTAAAAAAAAATACTTACCTACTTATTTGAGCCATATTTACATCTTAATTTCTGGATAATTATTGCCTTATAGCAAGAAGTACTATAGAAATCTGGACTTCTTCTACTCTGAATACCAACTACTAGAGTGTTCTTGGGTATGTCCTGGAAAATACTCGTTACTGTTATTTGTTGTACTGTAAAAGGAAGTGCGACCATTTTAATTGACACCATTTAATTCTAATTCGAATAGTTCTTCATCAGTCTATTAATGGATATCTTTGTCTCTTAACTCAGACGATCTGCCGTTCACTCACCCATCTCTGAATTACATCATCCGGTTGAATCGCCGCCATCGCCGAGTGTCAGTCCTGCCACAGCCTGGCCCCCTCAAAAGGCCTCAATCAGCTCCGGATTAGCTACTATCCCTCTCTGCTCTTTGATCACAGAGATTTTTTATTTGGAATGATACATGCACAAAAGAATCTAGCAAGCCATGATGTTGAGAGCGAAGTGTATGAAAGGACAGCAGCATGGAGAGATCTCTCCGTAAAGCTCTTATTAAGCACAGTGGCTGAGTGTGTGCTAATAGGATTACACCAGAGCAATCTGACATGCACTCAGGCAGGACACGTTTCCCGAAAGCTCTAGAGACGCATCACTCGAACCCAAATACCCTTGTTAATCATTTTACTGGCCTCTCTTGGATACCCAGGTTTATGTATTTGTTAGTGTCTGGATTATATCTACATTTTTCACATTCAGCATTCAATACCTGGTAGTATTATAGATCATACAGAGCACACTGGCTCACAATAGTTCTCCCAGACACTGGTTATTTAAACATGTCATGCCATGGAAATATTGAAAAGACATCCGTGATTGCTTGGGTTGCGAGTCTTCTTTTTGCACAAAGCCTTAATCCAACATTTCTCCGACGTACGAAACTCGATACGGGCCCTGTGTTTGACTTCCTGTTTGGTGTATGGATAGAAGACCCTGATTTTAGCTCAATGGATGAGGACGAGGTTTGAGCACTAGGATTTAACCTGCAGCTGGTTTGATGGTTTGCTCTGTCTATTGCTGTGTGATGAAAGGCCAAACACAAAAGGCTCAGTGCAAATAGAGTGTATGGAAGAGCATGGCTGTCGCGTGTCTGCCTCAGATTTGATCCTGCTTAATTGGAGACTGCTGATTCGGTGTTTTGACAGCAGACGGTGATGTTTATTGCGCGTAAGGAAAGAAGTGTCTCTCTGCTAGACAACGCTGACAGGTCTATAGGGCTGGTGATGTCAGATGTTTGACATTTCTCTTGTCATTTCCTCATTGTTTATTTGAGACTCGGACGGAAATGCAACCGAAAAGGATATACAGGACTTTACAGGGCAGATTCACTGAACCTGTACTTAATAAACATGGATGTTTTGGGGAATATCTCCTGATTAAAAGTTCGGTCATCGTTTTCTCTCTAATAAGTGGTCTTACGAAGAAAAAAAATGACACCTCACGTAATCCAGTTGCTCATTGTTCAGCATGAGCCTTTGCTAAAGGCATGTGTTAAATAGCAGACCTGCGTCAGGTCAGTGCTATCGCATAACCATGTATTTTTTAATAGGCGCCAGCAACAAGACAGCACCTCCGTAACCTGATTACCTGACACACACGTTGACCTTTCAGGCTAAGATCTCTGAGAGCACCGTGGAGTCTGTGCGATATTCATATTCTTTCATACTGTACTTATCTTCGTTTCATCACTAATGATCATAAAATATATCCTAGAATTCAATTTCAAATGATGTAGTAAGCAAAAAAAAAAAAAAAAAAAAGTTGTAAGCACTCAGAGAATTTGTCTGGAATTGACGTTTTCTGCCAAAAGGCATTCCTGGTGCTCAGTTAGCATGTCAGGGGGGAAAAAATGTTCTGTTTAAAGCTCTCTCCCCTGTGACTCTATGTTACCTTCACATGTCCTGCCTATTGCTAGCCTGATGCATTTTAGTGATTAATAATACAATACAGAAATCTAAATCATCATGGTCATTGTATTCATGTTACTAAAATGTCAGATCTTTTTTTACCATGAACAGGAACATACTGAACAATGTAGTTTAATTGAATTATAGCAGGGATTGTTAATGTTATCCACAAAGGGAGAGGCTGAGGCCGATCAGAACCCGAACCCGATTCTACTTTGATTCTACTAAATGCTTTGTTAGCACCACTATTTAATTTCTCAGTTTTTCAATGTCTCGTCATCAGGCTTTTGTTGTAGTGGTTGTTGTCATGTGTGCCACAGTATCTCTAATAGGGGCAGATGGTGGCCTAACGGTTAGGGAAGCGGCCCTCTAACTGAAAGGTTGCAGGTTTGAATCCCACAGCCAGCAAGTACCTCTGAGGTACCCTGAGCAAGGTACTGCCCCCAAGCACTGCTCCCCGGGCGCTGAAAAAAAACAGTTGCCCCCTGCTGTGTGTCACTTCACGTTGTTGTGCACTGTGTGCTGTGCTATGGTGTGTCAATAATGACAATTAATCACTTCCACTTTAATAGCGTGTATGTTCTTTGCTTCATATCCACTGCTGATGTTTATGGTTCTTGGTTTCACGTCTTTGGTTGTGTCAACCATTACCAATTTATTTTACAGTCCAAACTGTTTGAAAATCTCTGCATTATCCAGTAAAAAAAAATGTGTGATATGTTTTGTTTTTGTTTTTTTCTGGTGATGTCTGTAAAGTTTGTACAGTATCTGTAGTTTGCCCCAATGAATACATCATGACAAAATCTGACACTATTACATGGTTGAACCTGGATGTCCCCATGCATTACTCACTAGCTAATATAAATTGTTCTGTAACCACAACTAAACTAATAAGAAATGTATGAGCTTGCGAGAGTGAATAAGTCTAACAGATCACATACATTTCATGATTATGTGAGTAATATGTCATGTTAAAACTCAAAGATGAAGTTCAGCGTTATACTCCGAAATCACACGTGATCTCGGGTAAATGCATGTGGAGTCATGTGCAAGAAAATTATCACGTGGAAAATGAAACCACATACCCTAAACGTGAAATTAGGTTGTGAAAAATTAAAACAAATGCATGATGTCAGGGAATCAGGCAGCAGGTGGATGTAAGTGCAGGTAGAGGTTTATTAAAAACAGTATGGACAAATCCCAAAAATGTGTGACAAAGAGAAAAATCCAGAAACATTACTTGGGTCAAAATCATGGAGACAACTTTGACATGAGGCTTGGTTAAGTCCACTAAAGACACTGAGCGTTTACTTCCAAAGTGGCTAATGGTACAGGTTGTCCTTAAATGCTGTGGCTGTAACTCAAAACAGGTGAAGCAAATCACATATGAGGGGACCGTGAGCGGTGAAGTGCATGTGGATGGGAGTTGGGGACTGCTAGGAATTCGGAGTCCAGAGCACAAGCAGGTGCAGATGTGAAACACAGCACCTGAATATAATGTTCATGTTGGCAATATTTGGTTTGTCATCACTAAACTGGAGTCATATACCACTTGACTTCTGCTTAGTATCTCATAGCCACACACAATTTAAATTGAGCCCACAATTAACCATAAGTGGTTTAACTATTAGTTTTTTAACTTTAACGCATGCCATCTTCTCATTCATTTATCATCATATTAGTCTTTTTTATTGTTTCAAGTTTCAGAATCAGAATCAGCTTTATTGAGTATGAGTACATATACAAGAAATTGAACTCCGTTTTTTCCCATTGCTCTCGATGTACTCAATACGGTAGACATACAGCAAACAAGACAACGAAACAAAACAAAACAAATTAAATTGTTTCAATTGTCAGATGCTTTTGTGTTGCATCATATTACATTTGACAGCAAAGAAAAATTTCCCTTTTCAGTCCAAATGATCTATCCCTGATTTTTTTCCAAGCCAAATTCTGTGTTTAGGGCAAAAATTTAAAAGCTAAAATCGTGCTTAAAGACGATGGTCTGGGTGCCGTGGAAAAAACATGTATCGGATGCATCTCCTCAAGATAAATATGGCAAGCTCAGAGGCATGGAACACATATGGGTGATGTTAATAATCTGAATGAAATGAAAATCTTAAGCTTAACCTTAAGCATGTGCTTAATCCATCTCTGAATAGGCTGAACTTTCCCTGTGTAAAAAAAAACGACAATTTTTGTATCAGCACTTTGAACCTGAACTGAGGGGATCTTGCACTTTAAATGCCCTAATTCCAGGTAGGCCTCTGTCTTGTCCTTGTTATATCTTAGTTACACGCTGGGACCGGAGGGAGGAAGAAACAACAGATCCATACTTCCACACCAGCACAACTACAGCTGAAGCATTCATGCCCTTTAGGAAATCAGCATTTTGTTGGCAATTACTAGTGTTGGCTTGTTCCCAATCAATACACACAGAGTGGGAAGTTTCATGAGAAGCCTGTCTTTTGAGCACAGACACTGTGTGTGTGTGCATGTGCATGTGTGTTAAGAGATCAATATGCCGGTGCCCAGTTACCCCGGCGATGGAGCCCCATCTCTATGGGCAACTCCCTACGGCAGCGGAGGCTGGGATGTTGCATGTGAACAGGCTGTCAAAATGATTTTGTCACTCCGCTCAGTCTGTGGTATTTGGAGATGTAGACGCCCTGCATTGAGGGGTTCCTGTGTCTTTTTCTTGAGGTGATAGAGGCTTTTAGCTCCCCCCCGCCCCCTTCCTCCCATTGGCCTCCCTTTTTTCCATTTGAGTGCCTACTCAAGAGTTAAGCCTGATAATATGTCTCACCCACTGGTCAGTCAGCATCCATTTTCTTCTGCGCTTATCATTTTAATTTAAACAATATTGAGTGTAATGTTTTCTAAAGATAAACAGGAAGGACAATTATACAAGAATCAATGTTACTACTGACTCTGATGGGGATTTGTAGATACGTACTCTGTCGTACATGTCACATAAATCTCTCTACCAGTGATGTAGAGGAGTCTCTGACTGCACTGTTTGGTGTGCCACTTAGAAGAACTTTGATACGACACAAGCAGATCAGGTTCTTCTTGGCATCATAAATGTTTCAGAGCAAGCAGGAGTGGAGTCTCAGCTCCATCAGAGAACCCCTGCAGACCAGATCTGTATCCTCTCCTCATGCTTCACTGCCCTACGCCGCAGCGTATTATTGTGCAATGCCCTGATTAAAAAGGTTTGACATTGCATTTATACGTTTATAATCCTTTACAAAAAAAAAGTCACACACATTTCACATGTGAATAATCACGCGATTTTACAGTTACACGTCATGTTATGCTTGCATGTAATGCATGCTTTTATTTCTCCACATGTGCTTATTTCACATCATTCGTTCATTTGTATGTAAAATTTTCACATGAAGTGCACGTGGTTTTATTTTTCACCAGATTCAGTATTTACTTGAATTCGCAAGTGCATTTTCAGAGTACGACAGTGTGAAATGTGCCAAGCGATCGCCTAAATCACATGTAAACGACTTTTCCATAAGGGCTGGTATTTGACGAAAGTGTGTTTTCAGATACGATATGTTGTGCTTAATGAAGAGTGTTGTTCGGTTCATAGTTCGCTACCCATCAGAGGCTTGAACAGGGGCAACACTAAAAGAGCATCACAGCTGTTCATGTAGCCGACTCGCTCAGTAAAGACGACTCTCTTGTGTTTCAGGTCAGACACATGAGGCATGTCTAAGTGAGCGGGTAAAAAAAAAAAAATGTGGAAGTGTGTTTGTGAAATTGAGTTTTGTTTTTTTTGTTTTTCTTTCTGCAGAGCAGGTGTTTGGTTAAAAGATACTGAAACACACAGAAAAATGGTGTTTAGCAGAAGTGCTTGCTAGTTTGCAAGCAGTTTGATTCTTCAGTAGAAAGACACATGACCTTGCCCATTTCCCTGAACAGATATTAGAACAGGCTTGAGCAAGCCTACATCCAAGCATCAAATCATTCATTAAATCAGAACATCAAAAGCAACTTTCCTTGAATGCCTTAGCATGAATTTTTTATTATATCTAAGAACAAATCTTTTGTCTTTTTTTTTTTTTTTTTTTTTTTTTTACCCTAGCTGTCTTTTTTTCTTGCTTGCTTTCTTCCACTCTGTATCTCCCCTTTGTGATATTAACCATATGCTTGGCTTGGCTTTGCTTGGCATGTAATGGATCTTATGAATTTTTCAGAGAGATTCATAGCTTCCATCATCCCCATTTAAGTCGATGACCGTATCACTGAGCAACCCCTTTTTTTTTTTCTTTTTTTTTTTGTGGTGCTTGAAAATCACACATTATTTACAGAGACAAGATTTGAGCTGACTGAAAGAGAAGAGCACTGCTTTAAGGCTGAGCTTCTAAAGGTGTTTCTGTGTTAACAGCGAGGATTATTCTACCTAATGCATGTGAAACACTTAACTGCTCCAGGCTCCCGAGTCTTCATAGCACTCTTCTGTGGATTTACCTGACAGGTTTGAAGAGGCGAGAGGATTCCTGGTATTACAGGAATAAATGTGGTATAGCATTTATCGCTTTTAATAGCAGCTCCCGAACTCCTTGACCCTTCCTATCACATAGGCAAGTGTGGTAGATTTTAGTGCTTTTATACTCAATGTGGTATCAAAGGTGATGTATGTGCGATATCAAAAGAGATGTGTTTAAAATAATAACACGATCATTTATTGTTTTCTTCGGACAGAATAAGAGTCATTTGAGTTATGTTGTTATCAGTTATATTTAGTTAATGAGGTTAAAAAAAAAACTAAATATAGCCAAAATTATGTGGACCCCTGACCAAAGATTTATGTATCTCGCATCAATAAATAATTTACACCGACTCACTAACAATGTGCTTTCATAGTAGGCTTTACAGGTTGGTTTTTAATGCTCAAACCTAAGCGTTAATTTATTTGATCGCAGACTCAAATACATCATTTTATCATCATTTACTAGTTACACATCTTGTATTCAGTACTAAGGGTGGTTTATCAGAAATGCATTTCTTGTTACTGTTTATTATTGCACAGTTAGCGGGCAATGACAAGTTAAACTCTGACATTGGTCCAAAATAGCTCTGCAAACATTTGATTTTAATAGGATATAGGGTTGCAAAAATATTATGATAATGTCAGTTAGCCCATGATCTTTGCATGTCGCCGTGTGATATCTAAACCTGTACCCAGCAACGATTAATATAGTGCAATCTGTCGTGCCAATACTCCAAGCTCTTCTGAGTGACCGTTGATCAGTCATGGATATGTACGGTTAAATGAAGCAAGTAAACATGTCTTTAGACTTTGCTGGACCCTGTTTGAGCAGCAGGTGGGACTCTGTGCTGACTCCGAGCTGAGGTGGCTAATGGAAAAGCCTTCAACGTTGGAAAATTGAGGACAATGTCAGCATGCACACACACACACACACACACACACACACACACACGCACACCTCATGTCTCCAGCAGCCTTTCACATACAACTGCCTTTTCACTTCAGGGAATGTGATGGGTACAGAGCGAAACCCACGTAGGCACAGGGGGAGTATTTTTTTATTTCTTTAAATATAAAATTATGATATCATATCATACTGGGACAGACTACAGAGGAGGGGAGAAGATAAACCCTCACGGAGCTGAGACACTGTTCTCTCCATTATTAGTATTATTATTAATAGTAGTAGTAGTATCATTATTTACATTATTAGTAACATTAAGCTATGGCATCCTGAATGGTCCAGACTAATGGAAACTAGTGGTAACCACAATAGAGGGACACCAGAGTGGGCAGAACGGCCAAATATAAGCTGGTGACATTTGCCTCAGTTTTCCAACGTTGAAAGCCTTTCCATTAGTCACCTCAGCTAGGAGCCAGCACATTCCCACCCACCGCTCAAACAGGGTCCATGGTCTAAAGACATGTTCAGCTGCTTCATTTAACATTGTATATCACTGACTGATCGACAGTCACTCAGAAAAGCTTGGAGTAATAACATGACAGATTGCACTCAACTGATCAGCTCTGGATGGGTGACGGTTTAGATGTTACACAGCAGCATGTACAGATCATGGGCTAACTGACAAAAACATTTCGAGGGTCTGTGGGCTGTAGTGATTACAGGTATGTGTTCAAAAGTTTGCGGACACCACCTGACCAGAACACCCAAATGTGTCCGACCACATTAATGCTGTGCTGAATGAGCACAAATCTCCACAGTCACACTCCAATATCTGGTATAGAGCCCTCTCTGAAGAGTCGAGGTTATTTTAACAGCTACATCTTTAATTGGGTAAGATGTTCAGGCGTCCACAAAGTTTTGGTCATATGGTGTACCTCTAGATACATATAGATATTAATTATAATTATAATGGGTTTTTTTTTTTACATTAAAAAAGTACTGTAATGAGTTGTAAACAGGACTGAACTAAAAAGAGTCCATTCATCCTTCATTGTGTTTTTTTGTTTGAAAAGTGGCCTTTTAGGTAATATGCTATTTTCGTAACCTTTTTTTTTTTTTTGGTAAAATGTATTTTTTTGATTTGGAAAAAAATATTTGTAAATCTAAAACCTGATTTTTTTTTTTACTGGTACAATCATACAGCAGGCATCATATAAACCCAAAGGCAAACCCAAAGGATGTCTAAGTCTTTTGCACAGTACTGTATATTACTGCACTCTTGCACTCCATATGTACCAGACGATGCTTATCAGTTCATGCGTGTTATCCAGTGCAGAGAGTCGTTCCCACAAAGTCGTGCCTGCTAACCACATCACCCTTTTTCATTTCTCCCACTCATGCTTCTTTTCTTTCCAAATATCATGAATAATTTGTGGCTGAGCCGTACTGCATGATGACAGCTGTGCAGTAGTCTTGCTGGCTGTTTTTCAGATCAGGTAAATAATGAATAAAGCACTACAACAAGAGCATGAATCTCACCTCCGCTTACCTGCTGATAAATGGCAGAGGAAGATGAACGAGGATGCAAATTTAAGTAATTCAGCACTATTTGAGATTGGTTCAGGTAAATATACGTAACAACTGATGCAATTATTAGAAGACTAAATACAGGGTTTATCAGGGAATTCTGCAGTGCTGGGAAACTGGTGAAGGTCCCAGGATACTGGTCACTGTCTCCTATACAATTAATCATAGTCTCTAGTACTGATCAAGAGAAATTGATCCTGTGTAACTTGTTGTGTAAAGTGAAAATGTGACTTCTGTTTGTGCAGCACGGTGCGGCGGTTGGCACTGTCACTGCACAGCAAGAAGGGTCTGGGTGCAAACCTGCAAGCCGACTGGAGCCTATCTGTGCAGAGTTTGTGTGTTCTCTCTGTGCCTTTGTGGGTTTCCTCTGGGCGCTCCAGTTTCCCCCCGCAGCCCAAAGACATGCAGATCAGGTCACCTGGCTACTCTAAATTGCCCATAGGCATGAATGTGAGTGTGAATGCTTGTTTGTCTCTCTGTTAACTCTGTGATAGATTGGTGACCTGCCCACAGTGTACCCCTGCCTCTTGCCCAAAGAGCTGGGATTGGCTCCTGCAACCCTTAACAGTTAAGCGCTAGAGATAATGGATAATGGAGCACTGTATCTTTGATTAGTGTTTAATATGAGCCTGTTATGTTTATATGCCAATGCAGTCTTCCTAAACTGAAATCATAGTGTCTATTGTCATTATATATCATCTATATTCATTTATTTGGCAGTTGCTTGTGTCCAAAGTGAGTGAGCGAGTATAAAATGATGTTCATTGGTTTCCATCAGTTGCCCACAAACAAGTGCAAACCGTGGTAGGAAGTTCAGCCATACAAAACATTATTATAAAGAAACTAATGAAAAACATCATACTGAAAGCAGTATTGTTCTTCTGTCACACACATATATATATCAATCACATACTATTAAGAGTTTTTTTTTTTTTTTGTGCACCAGTATATTCTGTAACTCTCCCCACCCCATTATATAAACCTTGTTATCTTTATCCTCTCACAGATTTGACACTCACGCTCAACGTCGACCAAATGTCGATCCCTCCAGGCACTAAGCTGGTACAACACACTGCTCTATTGTTTAGATTCACAGGTAATATTTGTCTTCGACATTTTATTTGTTGTCTGTTGATTGATCACCGTATTGTCTGCTCTGTACAAAGAGTTTAGAGCTTTCTTGAAGTCAAATCTCTAAAAAAAGAGCAGTGTAGGAAAATAACTCTCAATTTTTCATGCGCTGGGGGATATTAATTATAGATTAATGTAAACCAGAGAGAACAGGAAGAAAAGGTGATAGAATTACACGCCATTATTTATGGACTTAACTAAACTACTAAATCCTACTAAACTCAGTGCTCTCTTACCCTTGCTCTGTGTGTGTG
>JAOVYU010000022.1:20074057-20084713 GCA_025674565.1 Synodontis membranacea
ATCACAAGGCACACCACCAAACAAAAATGTCACAAAAAGTATATTTATTGAAATATAGTGAAAATCCTGTTGAACACGAATAGTTGAACACAACGCTAATATTGTACTGTAATTTTGGAGGAATTGAAGAATGATGCACATGAAAATCTTCCTCTACAGCTCTGAGCCTCTCTCTTTTTCAAGGAGTTAAGGAGCTGTACTGGCCTCTAGTGACGGGCAGAACTAACAGGCAGCCTTAGAATACCAATGAGGTGAAATTAGATAATCTTCCAAGTAAAGACATGCAGAGAAATAATAATTTATTTATCTACTTCCGGGTCGGCAAAATTTCTCTAATGTCAAGTCGCGAATACAGAAACGCTAATATGCGAGGTTTTACTGTAGTGTTTTCTCCCTCAACATAAGCTAAAAGATAAACCAGATTTTGTTGTCTTGGGTAAAAGATAAATCCGAAGTATAACCGAACGATGCTCTTTTAGATTGCCTGATATGCAAACCTCTCTGAAATCTCTGGGTTGTAGTTTAATTACTCGCTCATTTCAGCTCGACTTGCATTTCATTTTCAGTTAATTAATGAAAGTGATTCTACAGTTAGTCACCTGCCAAGTGGTGCGTTCAGTGCGGTGAATGTTCTTTCTGCAGGATGGCTGGGGAAATCTCATCAGTGTTTCTGAGGAAAGTGCTACCTGATTGGTCAGGGACGGAAGGCATTCACCAGCCAATCAGGTAGCACTTTCTGGCATGGTCTGAAAAGCAAATCAGTGCCCAGGTGAGAACTCGTGTGGCAGAAACATGTTTGCTTTATTTATTTTTTTAAAAATATATTGCATTTAGAATATTCCTCGACAGCACTATCATGCAGTGATGCGCATTACTCTTATGTTGTCAGAGCGTACATCTACATGTTCTTCAAATTGTTGGCGGCTAAATTGGGGTTGCCACGGTCATGGAAAACCTGGAAAAGTTTTGGAATTTAGAAATAATTTTTACAGGCCCTGGAAAAGTTTTGGAATTCTGCCCTGCCCACTCGCTTGCTCGGTTTTGGAAAATTTTCTTAAGGTTTTGGAAAAGTCATGGAAATTAATTCTACCAAAGGTAAACCCTGCTAAAAGTGACCAACTTCACTGGGTCTTTTGTCCCCCTGTTTTCTTTCGTTAGCTGCTGAACAAATTCGGCTTGGATAAGGTGTACGAGGGCCAGGTGGAGATCACCGGCGAAGAGTTCAACGTGGAGAGCATTGATGGACAGCCCAGTGCCTTCACCTGTTACCTGGATGCTGGCCTTGCCAGAACCACCACTGGAAACAAAGTGTTCGGAGCCCTGAAGGGAGCCGTAGACGGAGGACTGTCCATCCCTCACAGGTATGTGCGGTCTGTTAGCGGTGTGGACTTTCGTGTTTTGATAACATGGCATTTATTTCTGAGGCCCTGTAGAGAGACCTACTGCTGCTTGATGATGATTCCTTTCAAACTGAGCAGATTGTAGTTGGTCCTTCATTTGCACAGTTGATGTAAGCTAGTTTCAAGACGGGACTGAAAGCAGCTCAAGCAAAGGAAAGTTTACTTGTTTTGCGGGTTTTAACTGGACTTGTGAGTAAGGATCTAAACTGAGCCGTGTGGGGTCTTGTCAGTTTTTGAACAGCCGTGACGCTTGGATCCTCCCTATTAACGTCCCCTCCTTTTATCTCTGAATAGCAATCCTGTATCAGCTGTAAACGCATCTCTCTTTTCTTCCTAGCACCAAGCGTTTCCCTGGCTATGATTCCGAGAGCAAAGAGTTCAACGCAGAGGTCCACCGCAAACACATTCTGGGCCTGAATGTGTCCGAATACATGAGACTCCTGATGGATGAGGATGAGGAAGCTTACAAGAAACAGTTTTCTCGCTTCATCAAGAACGGCGTCACCCCAGAAATCGTACGTGTTTTTCTTAAACAACAGTTCCATTTGATATTCTTACAAATGGTCTCACTTACCTTTCTTAACTTGAAGAAACTTGACTTGATGTCAGGGTGTCTTGAAAATAAGTGTTTTTCCTTATCCTTCAAGTTGGAGGAAATGTATACCAAGGCCCATGCAGCCATCCGTGAAAACCCAGTGCATGAAAAGAAACCCAAGAGGGAGGTCAAGAAGAAGAGGTGTGTATAAATGTTTTTATTTTCCTTTTTGTTTTGGAAGAGTGTGGTGTTCTGTGACTTGGATAATAGATTTAGAAATTTGAGAACATGGCACAAGATCAGATACCCAGGGATCGGTTTTTCGTTGTACACTTGAGTCTTTAAAGCTGTGACTGTGTACATACAGTGATCTCTAGCGGTCTTAAGTTTCTTTGTTTTAGTTTGCTTGAAATATTTCAAGCTCAGGTTAATGTATTGAATGGCTACAATTTTTTTGGCCCCACGACAATGTTTTGGTTATATAAAAAAATATTGCCAACAGCCACAATAACCATTTTTAAACCACTGAAGCAGACACGTCAGTATTCCTTACTACCTTGCTGCAACTCTGATTTCCTTCTCAGACTGCTAGTCGGAATTTTGATTTTAATGAACCTACTTGTTTGAGTTTTGTGTAGTCATGGTGTTGTATGGTACTGTGTTGCAATGTTTGTTGGCATCAACTTAGATTGCTTGATGTAACCATTTAACTTCTGAGATTCTCTAGGTTTGAGTGAAATGAGTTGTGTTGTAGAAGGCGGCAAGTGTATAGATGTTCCTTAATACAGTAAACCCTTGTTAAAACCCTTGATAAGTGAATTTCCATGAAGTAGTATTTCCGCGTAGAGCATAGAAAACCTGTTTACGACTTTCTAAATACGGTTTTTAACATTATTAGAGCCCTCTAGACATGAAATAACACCTGATTTTTTTGGGGGAAAAAAGTTAATAAAAAATAAAAATAATTGACTCAAGACAACTGAGCGCAATCCGCATTTTCACTGTCTCGATCAACTTTTTAATTAATATACTGTATTTGAAAAAACCGCGATAGAGTGAAGCTGCGAAATTCGAACCGCGAAGTGGTGAGGGTTGACTGTAGTGCTTTGTCACTACACTTTAATTTTATTCAGCATTACTACCAGGACTTGGTGCCCTTTTAAAAAAAAATAATAATAAAGATTGCTTTATCCTGCGTTGCATCTATTTGATATTTAGCACATACAGTATGGAGATAATTAAGAATATGGATTGAAATCCATTGCTGGTTTTGTTCAGTGTTAGGGGTTGTGTGCATGGAGTGTTATGACATGGGTATTTGAAAGCATTTGGTCCAGTATCGCATTGGATGAAAAAGTTGGTGCTTAAGACAGTTTACAGAGTAAAAGTTTAAAATCAGAAGATTTTATTGTCTTCCGAAGACTTTTATTGTAGTTTTATGAATAATAAATATTTGATCATTCAGGAAATTCAGACTATAATTTGACCAATTCAAATTTAACTCTGTATAAAACCCACATCAATCCTGTGTGTGTTTTTATATATAAAAACACACTCTCAATCTGTATGTTTGGAATGGCCATCACCTTCTCACCTGGGCACTGTTTGGAATGGCCATCACCTTCCCCCGACTAAAGGGGGAGGGTTTTTTTTTTTTGTTTGTTTGTTTTAACTTGGCAGCGTTCCTGAAATGTTTTGACTTTGTACAAATTTATGGGGGGGGGGGTGAATATTGAACAAATGTTTGCTTTAATTACAGTGTATGTATTGGCTATTACCTTCAGACTTCAATCGGTTTGGTTAAAATAAGAGTTTGATTTTGCTAACTTGAATTTTTTCTCTGATAGATGGAACCGTGCCAAGCTCACACTGGCCCAGAGGAAAGACCGCGTTGCTCAGAAGAAAGCCAGCTTCCTCCGCGCTCAGGCTGCAGAGGAGGATTAAAACAGCCTCACTATATGATTTTGCAGAATATTGTTCTAATAAAGCTATAAAAAAAGATTCAATTTTGTTTGTGCTGTGTTAAAAGCAAGGTTTTATCCGGGGTCTTCACACAAGGTCTGGGAAAGTATAGAATTCAAAGGTATCTGCATACCTGAAAATGATTTTTTTTTTGTGGGGCTAAAGGTCTTTTGGATAGAGACCAAAGACGTTAAGCTGCTTAATCGGTTGCTGATAAAACTCATTTCCCTGGGAGAGTACATTTTACAGGGTATTTACCTAATTGATTGCATTTATTTTAAGGGCTCCTAAGGGCAAAAACTAATGTTTTTCCTAGATCTCTTGAGCTACTAGTAAATCCTCAACAATTAGGAACACTGTGTAGTTGGAGATTGGGAGGGAGTGTCAAATCTTAACTTTTACTCTAAACTATTATTACTCTTATAGTGTGAATAAGAGTGTTCTCAGTTTATAATTTACCAGTTAGTGAGAAGAACTGAATTAACAAGTCATTTATAGTCTTTATTTAGGGACAAATACAGACTTCTTCAAATATATATTTGTGGAAGTACACAGTGTCCTGTATAAGTTACGGGCAGTTATGTATGCAATTGCTCCTAATTTAAAAATATCGACTGGTAAGGCTTTGTTTTGACGAATGTTTAATTTCCCCTGATCCCCAACTAAAATCAGGACTACATTCATACACATATGCTACGAGTTCTGTAAATGATCACATGCTTCTAACTTACATAAATATCATGCCTCATATTTACAGAGTAAAAAATAACATTTGAATCTTCTTTCTATATATAGCCAAGCGGGGCTACAGCTGAAAATGATTTTACAACATTGTCTCTCTACAAAATTACATTTGGAATAAATTATAGACTAAAGGAATTTGAACAAACTTTCTTACAAATCTTCCAAAAATAACCCCCCAGCACTGGCAGGGTGTCTGCTGTTTATTTTCTATTGTGCTGGACCTGTGGTCTGCCTCCTATAGCAAGGTGCATGGGTAGAAGTTTGGAGTTGTGCATTTGCTCCGATTGTGTATCGATCCTGTTCTGGCTTAATTCTTAAAACACGATTTTCTCACGTTAGTCATCTCTGATTTTCAGCTGCTGATTACGTCTCCCCTACTGGATAATGAAAGCTAACGCATTTAATAGGAGACATGAAGATGGCCACTTCTTTTCCAAGTGCTGCCTAAGCAACAACGTGGATGTACTGTACAATCATTCCCACCCAGAGAGCATAAACAGTTATGGTGTTCTGGCCATAAACAGCAATGGGATAATCAGGATTTGATCAGCAATCTCTTCGTGACGGGATGAAACCACAGATAGTTGTGCCACTTGGGAGCCCATTCATTTATCTTAAATAAGTGCTTTTTGAGAATGGGATGCTGTTCCATAGGCACCATTCACATACTCATTCACGCCTAGGGCAATTTAGCAGCAACTTTTTTTGGAGGCAGAAGGAAACTAGAGGAAACCCACATGGGCCTAAAAAGAACTCTACACAGAGAGGAACTTGACTTCAGGACCAACCTGGTGACCCTGGAGTTGTAAGGCAGTAATGATATCCACTGTACCATCATGCTACCTCACTTGGGAGCCCAGAGTATCTTAATTTAAGAAAAAGAGTTGGATTCTATGGCTCCGTTTAGGTTTAGACACTTTCGTAGTTTTGTTCATTCCTGTCCAGACGACTACAGTTATTCGGTTTTCACTTGGAGTCCTTTGTGTGTGAAATCTTCTTCCACAGCAGCGTCTTCAGGTTGTTCAGGATGAGTGAGTGTTCCATCTCCATTTGCTCAGTGGCCCCTCTCAGGGCCATGCATGCATATAGCTGTTTTTCTAACTCTTCCTTCATGTCCTGAGGTGCTCCATGGAGCAGATAGTCCTTCAGTGCACCGCACACTTTAGCCAGGTTCGGCTGTGTCACCTCAGTGGTGCAGCGATGCTTCGTGAGGTCACAGGTGGTGTGGCAGTCTACTCCATATAGACAGTCGGTGTCAACTTCACACCGCCGCTCGCGCATAACTTTCTGGAAAGCAGCTTCAGGAACAATGCGTCTGGCGTCCAACACCTTCAAGTCATGGCGCTCAGTGTAGCCAAAGCATGCTGCATTCACGTCACACATAAGGAAGCTGCCGAATGGCCCGTGGAAGATGTCCTCCACCAGTTCTAAGAGGCCGATTGCAATTTTAGCCTTGCGAGGCCATGACGGAGCCATCCATTGATCCATACTCCTGCGCAGGCCTGCTGGAAGCCATAACTCCACGGCCCAGGGTAGACTGAGGCCGTAAAGTGGCGCATACGGCACCTTCTCCACTACATACAAGTCTCCACAGAAGCCCAGAAGCCTTGGAGTGTGTTCCCGCCCCTGCAGAACCACTGCCATCAAAAACTCATTCAGCTGTAGAAGAGCCCAGGCTGAGCGTGCCTCTGCCAGTGATATCTCACCATCCTTGTTGGCATCAGCCACGCCGAGCACGAGTGCCACCAAGTCGTTCAGGTTGGCCTGATCACCCACCTTCGCCTAAAGGCAGGGTAACAGGTGCACAGTTAAGTTTGAATGTTGATAATAATAGAAAAATACATTTTTTATGAATACACTGGTCAGCTGTTAGTGCTAGATCACAGGTTCCCAACCCTGGTTCTGGAATATCCTTTTTAATCAGTTTAATCATGAATTATAGTAGAATGTGAAAACAAGCATACATAATACTTCTCTATTAACCACCATATTCTCTTCACTGCTTGGCAACAGATGTCCTGCAGGCATTGGCTATCTCTTTTGAACCAAAGGGCAGCTAAACACACTTAGTGGAGAGCACCAACACATGGGCTCAGATACCTGTGATTGGCTAATGAGTCTCTGATTGATAAATGAGATGGTAATAAAAGAGCAAGGCCAATTATGCTCTTCGGGACTCTCAGAGAACTGAGAGAGTGATGCCTCCATTAGAACCTAAAAAGTACTTTGCTCTCACCTTCAGATGGCTCAGGACCATCTCTCTGAACTTCTCCACAGATGTGCCTTTAGTGGGCCTATTAAACGCTGCCGATTCTCTCCGTGGTTCCAGCTCTGCTTCCAGGTCATAGTGAGGAACGTCCTCCATGTGGCACTTGATGATGCCCTCCAAATCTCCCCAGCTACCAGAATATACCTGGAATGAACATACAGAATCTAATGCGGTCCTTCATATCTCCTAGAATGTCTTTAGGTAGGACAGCAGTAGTAGGGGAAAAGGACAGGTTGTTCTGCTGTCTAAATCATGAACAGACATTAGGTGTGTCCAAAAACAGGAAGCAGTGCATCAATGCCTTGCTCATAAGTCAGGTGTCTTATAAGGCAGAGCTTCAGTAGTCATGAAGGTACCTGCAAGAGAACGTTTCGAGACATTCATCACCATGTTGCTAGGCTACAAACACTAAAGGTCACCAAGTCTGAAGTCCATTAGACATGATGGAGTAATACATCCCTGGGGACAACAGAAGAGATATTCAATGGCTACACCAGATATTACTTGCTTGCAATGAAACTTTCATTAATTCATTCATGTTCAATGACTGCTTTCGTCCTGGTCAAGATCCTGGTCAAACTCTCAGGATGGGATGCCGCATGCACATATACATTTTTACTCAGGGGTAATTTAATATATCCAATCCACCTACTGGGAGGTTTACAGACAGTGGGAGGAAACCAGAGAACCCAGAGCAAACCCGCAGGCCACGCATTCATTCTTAAATCAAAGAATATTACAAGTAACTTATTTGTCCATAAACAGCTCCACATCTCTGCACTGTTTTCAGCTGCCTTTTCTTTTACAAACTGGCTTATTTACAGGATTATAGGATATGCAGGACAGCAAAGGAATTTTCTTCGGAATTTTGGCAGATGATGGTACATCAGAAGGCTGTATTACATGCAAATATTTGAATCATAATGACGATGCCTTCCTGCCTTGGGATTTGAATACAGCCTTACTTGGCAGCAATAATTACGTTTTGAAAATACTGGTTAGTTGAATTATTTCTGCGATAAAAGTAAAGTAAAACTGAACTTGTTTGTGTGTGTGTGTGTGTGTGTGTGTGTGTGTGTAAATAAGTAGTAATTAGATTCTGACCTGGTTACTGGGTCTGGCAGACAGGCATTTCCCAAAATACAGTGTCTCCTTCTCACATAAGCTGCTGCAGGCTGTACCATCGATCACCCCTTTCTGGAACTTATCACACTGTAATAAACACACACATCACTTCACATCAGAGCAACACCACTTGTATTTCTGACAGCTTAATCTGTGTACAGTCATGTTCCAGCAGATGGCTCCCTTGTCATGATTATCGCCTCCAGGAGGAACTCTGATAATGTTGGCCTTGGGTGTAAAACTCACAATGGTGCTTTTGCACTCATGTCCACGGCACAGCTCTGTGTAGGAGGAGTACTCGACATACACCACCCAGCTTCCTACAAACACGGCCAGCCAGGAAAAGAACAGGTACTTCATGTGCAAGTAGGAGAACCGAGCCTGGGCACAAGACAGACAGAACAGAGAAAACTATGGGATGGTCACACCAAACTGCAACTTTCAATGAGGACATTAAAGAAGGGGGAAAAAATCCACCTTGAATGAATTCTATACCAGCCTTTTAGAATTAACACATGAATTTCAGTGGCATCCAATATATTAGAGTGTTGCATAAGTTCATGGCCTAGTAAATATATTTAATTATTTATCAAAACGCCACGCAAAAGCAGTAGGTAGTTTATCAATCAAGCATGGAGCCCAGCAAGATTTCATATTCATTATTGCCTTCTATTCTTATTCAACAATGGAAAAAAAACTCAACGGAAGCAAGAGACGAACCTGCAACCTGCTTTTTAGCCATCAAGTGCTGGTTTGCTGTTTGCTGAAAAGGTGAATTAAAGCTAGATAATAAGTCAAGAAGTGGTAGATCAAAGAAAACCGGACACGAAGAGCTGCAGAAACTGTTGGATGAAGATGCAAGATAATCGAATTGAGAGCGGGCAAGAATAACGGACAGAAAGATTCTGAAAGTTGGTAGGTGGGTTCCACATGCACATTCAGAGAGAAATATCGCTCAACGGCTTAACTTGTTCAGGTCACTGCAACATACACTCTCTGGCCAACATTTAAAAAAAAAAAGTCGAGGGTATACAAAATTGCACAAGTTAAATTGGGTTCCTCCAAACCCAAATCCTTATTTCGTGACGGCATTCATTCTCTGCCAGATAAATGGCAGAAACGTCGTGTACACTAAAGGCGATTACTTCTCTATGTATAATTTCAGAAACTTAAGAGAACATAAAGTTTTGTTCAAAAAGGCCACGAACTGCTCCACCCTAGTATATTTTATTTTGTTATTTAATGTCTGAGTTGACTTTTTTAGTTCAAACTTCTATCATTGACATGTTGTCCTACTTTTACTTTGGTTACGAGTTTCCTGAATTTCACCCGAAACCCAAAACCCACAAAAGCCTATTTAAATACCTGATGATAGTGGTGCCAGTTATCAAACAGATAAAGTTCCAAAGCTTCGACTTTCATTCTAATAGTGCCGTCAACACCATTGTGCTTGTCATGTCATAATTTTGCTACTGAGCCGAGTTGAGTCTCTTCTGCAAATGCATCGTTTAACTTTGAGTCCAGTGTTTGCTGTCTCCACAACTTCTACAGTCAATTTCTTATTAATATGATGTCATCGTTGCTGGACAATAGTTAGAGTAAGAAAAAAAGCTCTTCTTTTCTTACTGGCCATTATCACTTTTGTAATCAATACTGTAAGTATGCTAGTATGTAAGTGATATCATTGGCAGACACCTTCTCATGGGGATAACAAATACAGCACCAACCACCAAATTAGCAACCGAATCACTAAACTTGGGACAGGGGAGAAATAGACTGGGAAAGTTGTGCAATGCTCAAACACCTGTTGGGAACATTCCACAGGTAAACAGGTTAACTGGTAGCAGGTGATAGTATAATGATTCGTTATGAAAGGGTTAGGGTTAAGGTTAGGGTTAGGCAAGGATGGAGTGAGGTTCACCAACCGACAGTTTCTCAACATTCCATTTTCTCAACATACAACTGAAATTTACAATTGTAATACTAAAGAAATCCTGGGGTTTCACTGTCTACAATCCATAATATCATCAAAAGATTCTGAGAATCCGGAGAGATCTTTGCATGGAAGGGGCAAGGCCGAAAACCAACAATGACTGCCCGTGACCTTTGAGCCGTCAGGCAGCACTGCATTAAAAACTGACATGATTGTAAAAAGGACATTATTACACAGGCTCAGGAACACTTTAGAAAACCATTGCTGGTAAAACAAAGTTCGTCGTGGCATCTACAAATGCAAAGCAAAATAGATTTCTTTGCGCCTGAGCTTATCTGAGATGGACTGACGCAAAGTGGAAAAGTGTCCTGTGGTCTGACATTTCAAACTGCATTTGGAAATCACGGATGTTGCGTCCTCTGGGTCAAAGAGGTAAAAGGACCATTCAGATTGATACCAGCGCAAAGTTTATGAGCCAGCATCTGTGACGCTATTGGGGAGTGTTAGTGCCCATGGCATGGGTACCTTGCACATCTGTGAATGCAACTCTGTCCACTGGATGTGTTTTTGGAATGGCAGCATCTATACTCAGCAAAAAAAGAAACGTCCCATTTTCAGGACTGTGTATTTCAACAATAATGTTGTAAAAATCTAAATAACTTTACAGATCTTCATTGTAAAGGGTTTA
>JAOVYU010000022.1:20084813-20097925 GCA_025674565.1 Synodontis membranacea
AAGGTCTTAACGACCATTCCACAGGTGCATGTTAATTAATTGATTATGGTTAATTGAACATGCATGGAAAACATTGTCAAGAAAAATCAAGAAAGGGTGGGACTTATGATAGCAACCCTGTCATCGATGGCAGAGGAGAAACTCATCCAGGCTGTTGCTGACAACCCAGTTATTTACAATCTAGGGTTACCATGATAACAATATCCGAAATCAACAGAATTTCTTTCCATCGTTTTAACTAACCTTTCAACAGTTGACAGAGACCTGACATTCATCACGAAGGAATGTGGACATGCTAGAAGATATTTTTTGCAACCTAGTAATAATAAGCACTTAAGAAAACACTGAGAAAATGAGTCTGTTTGTGCTGATAGCTCAAAAAACTTGTGCATGTGGACACAAGCACTTAAAAGTACACACAGGTTCATATGGCAATATAATGCTGCCATCCAGACAACTTCTTTTTTTTTTTTTTTTTTTTTTCCAGGGATGTGCCTGCTTATTCCAGCAAGAAAATGCCAAGCCACATTCTGCACATGTTACAGCAGAGTGTTGAGCAACTGAAGGAAAGTATTTCACTTTCACCACTTCAACAATTAGTGTCCTCAGTTTCAAACTCTCACTGAGTGCTGTTAAAAAAAAATCAGGTCATGTAACAAAGTGGTAAACGTGCCCCTGTCCCACTTTATTTATTTATTTTTAAAGCATGTTGCAGGCATCAAATTCAGATTGTGTGTATATTTACAAAAACAAAAAAGTTCTTCATGTTAAGTTTGAAGTTTGAAGTTATGTTAAGTCTTTGTATTGCATTCAATTGAATATGGGTCAAAATTCATTTGCAAACCATTGCGTTCTGTTTTTATTGACATTTTACACCGCATCCCACCTTTTTTTTTCTGTATTTAATGCCAATTTTCCTTTAAAGTCTATTTAGTAGTAGCTGCATAAAAAAAAAACAACAATGTGAGACATACAGCGCATAGATAAGAAAAATGCATAAATATTAAGACATGATTGAAAAACTCAATAGAACATATTTTAACCATCATATGCATTGGGTATATTATTTTTACAAACAGCACCAGTGAACATGTGTCATGAAATATTTGCTCAGGTCTCACCTAAAATGTTGTCCAATAGGTATGAGGTGAGAAAAAAAACAAAACAAAACAAAACGAAGCAAAAAAAACATATCACCATTTTTAAACACCAAGTCAGATTTCTTAGAAAAAAACAAACGGCTACACAAAGAACAGCGGGTGCATTGTACCCTACCGAAAGACGAGAAACGGATCCGAGGTTCATTTGTTTCTTCTTTGGCATCAAGTCCAGATTTGACTTTGAGGAAATCTGACGGTTATGAATTGTTAATCTGCTCGAACCAATGAGCCCTCGGTTTTCACCACTGCAATTTAATTCCACTACCCGGTGCATTAAGAAGCATTCCGAAAGCGGGATTCAGGCGAGAAGCTGGCGAGACAAAGCACCGAACGTCTGGAAGCACGTTCACCCGAAGACATCTCAGTCTTCGGTGACCTGACACATTCCTATCTGCAGAATAAGATCTGACATTATCTCTCCTCCAGCACTGACAGGCGGAAAGAGGGCCTTGTAGTGCAGCACAATAGCTTCCAGCACTGATGACTATTATTAAGTATGTGCTGATGGAGAGAGAGAGTAAGCGAGAGCAGCTTCATTTATTTCCTGACAGTAATCGAGAGGTTCGGAGGAGTAAAGAGGTCGGTCTCTGCTTCCATTGTTATTTTCTTAATCTCTAACACCATGCAAGCTGTACCTGCAGGGTAAAAACGTAAAATACACTCGCCCGCGGTGATACCAGAAAAAAAAAAAAAAAAAAAAAGGTGATCGACCTAATAAAGGTGGCCGTGTGTTTTCTGACAGCACGTTGAATAGACAGGATGACAGATGAGAGACAGAAACAAATCATAATGAGAAGGTGAGAGCATGTGGGGCTGTTTACCAAAACAGATTTGAAGGTGATAACATTCAACATGATGTGAAAGCAGAATGCCCCATATGCCACAGAAATCCAAGGCCTCAGTGATGCCAGCGTTATTGCAATATTTATAAAGGAGAATAAATTATTAACATCAGTGCCTTTCTGTACGGACACCTCCGATTTAAAAATAAATAAATAAATGAATTGTGAATATTAAAACCCGCACTGTGCAACAACAAAGCTGCACGTTAAGTACTTGAACCTAAAGGAGAATATATCATTACTGTATTAGAAATGACATGAAACAGGATCCATTCCGGGATGGTTCCTGAGCTGTAATGACCCTGAACCAGCGGCACGAGGGTTACTGAAGATGAACGAAAAATTGCTGTTCGTATTTCATAAAACTACCCACATCGCCACGTAGCTAGCTAAAGAAAATTCATACAAAGATGATGGATCGAATTACGAAGACAACTGGCGTAAAGGTTTCCGTTAAACAATTCCATCGAATCACTTACTTATTTGTGGTTTCAATTAAAGATACGAGTTTTACAAATTACAGATCTAAAATAAAATGACAGATTTTATTTTTGCTCTGGATCATCTTCCAGTCCTCAAAACCCACATACTACAAGATTAGTCCACTAAAAAAAAAAAACCTTTTTAGACTCTGCTCACGACTCCCACCAAATGAAGAAATTCTCACAGAATTTCTTGCGAGCAGATGTAACTGCAGATCAAAACAAGCACGGTGGAAAACAATTTGGTTACTTCACGCGGCGTCAAGGTCGTGTTTTCACGACACGTCGGTGTTCAGCCCACACTTCAGGGTGCGGAGTCGTAAAGACTGGACATGTTTTTAAATCTGGACTGTGAGTGGATCAGAGGGTGGTGAAATCTCACATCACAGGAGAATCTCAGAAGACATTCGTTAGGGCCAGCCTAAACGCACGACACTTTGTGTTTTCTGATTTTCCTCTACTGTGGCTCCATCGTTACTCCTCGTTTTAACGGGACACTTTCCCAGTTTTGTCTGACTGATCACGAATGCTACAAATCATTGCCTATATGACCTGCTTTCTTGTTTAGGTTCAGAGTCGTTATATAGATGTGAATATCAAAGAAGTCTGAAATCACCATTAAAGCACAGCGTGAGAGCCCAGCAAGAGACCACCGGATTAACGTATGACAACGGCATTAGTAAACCGTTGCACGACTTGAATAACAAGTCACCTGTTGAAAGAATAAAAACATTGGATGGTGGCACGGTGGGGAGCAGTTCTGCAGCACAGCTCCAGGGTCCCCGGATTGATGATCCTGAGCCCACCTAATTGTCTGCGTGGAGTTTCTTTGTATGCGTATATGATCCTGTTCAAGGCATCACTCTAATGAACGAATGAAGCCGGCTTCCTTAAAGAAAAGACATTTGGATGCAAGATCTGAAACGAAACAAGGCAAGGCTGTATAGATTTAAAAAAAAAAAAAAAAAAAAAAACCAACAACAACAACAAAAGTGGTAAATGGGTAAAATAAAACTTTTTCAACGTGCAAAAGCTTCACCGAATGCTTCACCTGCTTAACATCTCTGGGGATACCGGAGGCAAATAATTTGCGTTTTTAGTGGTTCAGCTGACAAAAAAAAAAAAATGGTTGGGAAACCATGATCTAGAGAGCTTAGTCTAGAGAGGTGATTTTAAAGCACGTATTTCCAAAAGAATACACCATAAATGCAGAGCATAGCTGATTCTAGGCCTTGCTAATTGGTTTAAGTACTTTGACTCAAGTCCAAGACAAACATTTGTTATTATTACAGCTGCACTAAAACGACCGCTCACTGTAAACGATTTCAGCCTATACACACATGCATCATCGCCGATGACACATTAAATTATGCTTACGGCAGAGGATTAGCAGACAAATCATAGACATGAAGGAGCCTCTTTTATTCATTAGTTAATGATTATCTGTCCCGGGTTTGACAGTGATGGACGTCTCCATTCCACGTCTTGCCCTTTTTGCTTGTCCTGGTTATAAATCAGGCTTCCAGCTTCTTAAACATGTTGATAATGTATCAGCAGGGAAAAAAAATAAATCTTTGAAATGTTTTAATCAGCCCTCTGTTTTCCGAGGATGTGATTTAATTGCCAGTCCTCGATAATGAACTTACCTTGGAGACTCTTGCTCCTGAATGATGCTGGGATATTATAATCAAACAAGGCAAAGGGAAGTTGACCGATTTACTTATTAAGTGATGCAATAAATCTGATATCCAACACCTGGCATGGAAGTGCAGTGACTAGCGTTTTCGCCTCACAGTAAGAAGGTTCTTGGCTCGGACCTGCTGGCCGACTGGAGCCTTTCTGTGTGGAGTTTGCATCTTCCTCCTTTGCCTGCGTGGGTTTCCTCCCAAAGACACGCATTTCAGGTCAACCGGCTGCTCTAATTGCCCGTGGGTATGAAAATGCTTGTTTGTGCTAGCCTTGCGATAGATTGGTGACCTGCCCAAGGTGTACCTTGCATCTTGCTTTAAGTCAGCTGGGGATTGGCTCCAGCTTACCTGACCCTTTACAGATAAACAGTTTTGATACTTGGTGTCCATCAATAACACAGATTCATCATTCTGATTTGATTCCGTTATGATCTACGTTCGCTCACAGCATCGTGTTTTGGAGTCTCTATCAAAAACATATCCTCATACCATCGTGATAATGCCATAGTGGAGAGAAGTGAGGTTAACAACAAAACCTGTACAAATCGAGGTTCTCATTTAAATGCTGGGTGATGAGCTGTATCTTCAGTCTTCAGCTGAAGACAGACAGAGACTTGGTTGTTTGGACAGCCGGGGAAGGTTCATTCCAACACCTGGGTGCCAGAGAAAAGTCTTGATGCAGATCTTCCTTGTACCTTGACGCATGTAATTAGGAAGGCTGAGAATTAATACACAGTGTGTCATCCTCCCTCGTTTCCTTCACTGGCCAAATAGATCTAGCAGTCAGATTCAGTCTGTCAGTCTGTTAATCTCCCTCCCTTTTTTTCTTCCCCTTGTGGCTCCACTAATGACAGGACATTGCTTCCTGTCTCCCATGAGCACTCAGAGAGATGCTAATGTAGCCATCACTATTCCATCTTACTTTCCCCTTCTGCTCATTCCCCTAAACCCCCATTAAACATCTTCCTGCTTCCCCCACTTTGCTCACTCACTCACTCCCTCCCTCCCGCATTTTCACGATCACTTAGGCACACTGACAGATACGGACGGTCTGGCATCCTGTGCACGCTTTCATTCTCCCTCATAACTCAGTGCACTTCTCACCATAGGATTCAAGTGTGGGATTGGTACAGAACATTTTAACAGGCAGCTTGGCACAGTGCAGTTGTCAATCCGAATCCAGAGCCATCCATACCCTAGTGTATTGCGTGCTCATGACAGTAGGAGGAGTTTTTGGAAATGGCAGGGTGGTGACCTCATTTCCCGCATGATAATAGTTTGAGCACAAATGGACTTCATAACAATTACCGGTCATATCGAACCGATCAAAGTCTTGGGCAGAAACCAAAGGAGCAAATAGCGAGAGGAACATGCCATGCATGCAAGTTCTTCAAAAAGAAAAAAAATTACTTTCAGTTTATTTTGAATTGCAACCAATAAAGTGCACCACCCACTATTATTCTAGTGACTATACTGTACATCCTGGATGGGATGCCAGCCACACACACACACACACACACACACACTCATTCATGCCTAGGGGCAATTTTGAGTCAACAATCCAATGGCATTATAACAGCTGCACCACTGTATTGCCCTACCAACCATTTTCAGTTCTGTTATAATCAGGAGGATGTGTGCTGAGATAATCTAAATATATTTCATATTCTGATATCTAATAAAACTGCTGTTTTCACATTGTAAACGAATTTGCAACATTATCAAGTCAGAATAAAGGAAAGTCCTTCCATTTGTCATGAATATGCCATGAAGGATAACAGCAATATAGCAGCAATGTTGAAGCTTCTCGCTCTGATTCAAGCGTTTTCATGGGAAAGTGTTTTCCATTGTACTCCACAGCAATGCTATCCAAAACTGTTATTGCTCTGTGTGTTGTCTGGTACGTAAGCCGTTTTAAGCAGTGGATGTCTGGCTGAATAAATGGCCTGTGACGAGTTTGTGGTGACCGTCCTGGAACAATCAATGGAGCGCATCATTTCCAGCTTATCGCGCATGTGTCTGTTTAGTACTCTTCTGGCAACTTGGTTGAATCAGAATGAACATCCTGGCAATGAAAGTAACAACAAACTGTGAGATATCGCAGATTCGTTCCCATACAGTGACATACCACACTGTCTGGTGAACATGAGCTATTAGTGTGAAGGTCTGGGAGAGGAGGACTGCTCCAGCTCCATTTATCTGAAAGATTCACAGTGGCCTTCAGAAGGTCAGAATAACTGGAAATAAAACTAACCACTAAAACTATCCACATTGCTTTTAGACGGCACACAGCAACTGGACAGGATAGGAAACTACTATCCTGTGACATTTCGATGTAGTGTGTCCTTACCCTACATACAAGTACCCAAGTGTTCTGGCAAAGCTAAAAGTGTACCAATACTAAATCTTTTTTTTTTTTTTTTTTTTTTTTTGTCCTTAGCTTAGTTTATCTAAAGAACATTTTAAAAGTCAAGACATCTTTATTTATGGAGCGGATTGTAAAGACAAAAGTCTGCTACATAAAAAAAAAATAAAGTGCTGTACAATAAAATCAAGTCATCTTCTTTAGTCAGATAAAATACAAATAATTTCAGAGACGATCAATAATTGAACTGAATTGAATTCCCAGAATGCTTTTAAGCTCTCACTGATAGGTAGCAAACAGAAGAAACCCCCTTGATAAGGGTTTAACAGTTATTTCTGTTAAAAAGGTGTCATGATTTATGAATTCACGGCAACAATATCATAAGAAGTAAGGAAGCAGTCACAAGGTGGTCTTCTTCAAAAGGATGGAATTGATGCCAGTTAACTACTACAGTCACCCTGAACTTTTCATTCGCATAGAATTGAAATGGACTTCATCTGGATTTTCACCCTGTCCTGTACACAATATGTCTTACATTTGAAGGTGCAAAATATCTTATTAATTTAAACAAACTGAAAAAAAAAACCCCCTCAATTCTAGCTAGAACCCCCACTGGCTGCAATTATAGCTCAAGTCTTCTGGGATATAACTTTCAGCTATGTACACCTGGATCCTGATGAACTACATGACCAAAAGTATGTGGACACCTTACCATTACACCCATATGGCTGAATGAGCACAACCATATTCCTCACTCCCATGTGAACAGCCTCAATATTCACCTAGACAGTGAAGATGATGTTGGACTTCTGCTGACATGAACATTTCTGTTACAGTGGCTTAGGACTTAAATGACCACAAACAGTCTTACACTTGGGCCTCTGTCGGTCAGTCAACTTTATGTTTAATCTGTAGTGAGCTGTGTGCTACGCAACATACTTTTTTTTTTTTTTGGACCATGCACACGGTTACATTGGCATCTTATTTGTAATTGCACTATCCGGGGTCACCCAAACGAGGATGGGTGCCCTTTTCAGTCTGGTTCCTCTCAAGGTTTCTTCTTCTTGCCATCACAGGGAGTCTTTCCTTGCCACCGTCGTCACAGGCTTGCTCATTAGGGGGAGATATATTTTTTTGTATAGAAATTTATAGATTCACAAATAGAATTCATAAGCAGAATTTATACATTTCTGCAAAGCTGCTTTGAGACAATGCTCATTGTTAAAAGCGCTACACAAATAAAATTTGATTGAATTGAACTGAATTCCATAATTTAATAGAAAGCATTCCGAGAAGAGTGGAGGTTATTACAACAGCGAAGGGGAGACTATACAGTATGTTATAGTATATTAGCCATGGTTTTAGAATTGGCACATGAGGGTGTGATGGTCAGGTGTCCACATACTTCTGGCTATATAGTGTATTCTTGCCCATTTTTCTGGCAAAATTGCTCAGTTGTATCAGATAGGATGGAGACCAGGTCTCTCAGCCTGAGGTCTGGGCTTTAAATGAACCATTCTAACATATATTCAAATTAAAGGCGTTGTCCTGTTGGAAAAGTGAACCTCTGCCCCCAGGGTCATGGCTCTTGCAGATTGCAAAAAGGGTTTCTTCTATAATTGCCCTGAATTTGGCTCCATCCATTTCGCATTCGACACTAACCAGTTTACCAGTCCTTACTGATAAATAGGTCAAGTAACACTTTAATTGCGATATGTTAACTCATTACAAGATGTTTGTTGGCAACTAGGTGCACTAATTTATGGTTTTCACACCAATAGGTGTTAATACTTATGCAACCATAATCTAAATAAATAAATAAACAAATAAAATAATAACAACAATAATAATAATAATAATAATAATAATTTTTACCTTTCTGAAATTTGTTAATCATTTTGCAAAGTATATCGATTCCACCCCAACTCCAATATTATTGCCAGTATTATCATGCGGATTCATACACACCAATTAAGACCTTTTCAGTTCCAGGTTGTAACAAGGCAAAAGCAGACACAGTGGATGTCCTGAATCATTTTACCGTACATGGCTAGACCAAAAAAAAAAAAAAGCAAACTAGAGGGGTTAACCTCAGTACAACCATCTAGATGTGTTACCATGGCAGCGCTCGCTTAATTAGAGGAATAAATCCTCTGTTCCATGTTGTGTTCTTGCTGGTCAGTGAATAAATGGGAATCAAAAGTCCTGCTCTCCTGCTGCAGAGTATTTACAGCCTCTGTGATTGAGTCAGTGTAAAGAACAAGAAAAAGAAAAAAAAAAAGGAAAAAAAGAAAAACCTCAACAGATATCACATCACGCCGGCTCTGTGCGGCTGCAGGAAGCTACAATCACAACCGTAGTGACGGAAGAAATATACAATGTTGAGCAGATTCAGGGTTTTTTTTTTCTATTAATTGTAACAGCCTGGGCCAAATAGAGAAAAGCCAAAAAACAAAAAAACAAAAAAAACATTACCTCCAGCACTATTGGTAGAGTGTACATGAATTTGAGCCAAGTACACTTTGTATTTCAACAGCACAAAAAAACATCCTTCATGCTCACAATGCTCTGCTGGCACATTGAAACAGAAATACACAAAATGTAGATAAAAGTGAATTAACCTAGCACTAGATTTCCAGTCTTTTACAGAACGTGGCTCAAGCGTTCAGACTCAGAGGAAATGCATGCACAGATTCAAGCCATTCAGAAAGCTCATTACATTAAGCTTCAAATCATTTGGACAGGATAGGGACAGGGTACACAATGCCAAGGAGGTTTTACAGCTGACGAAAATTATGTTACATTTTTAAATCATATGTTAAATTCTATATTTGCCGGTTGATTTCTGAAACCCTTACAAGCAATCTTCGTATTGTAATTTTCTTTCCAAATTTGCCACTATGTACCTGTATGTAAAAAATGTTTTGGCTAATTAAATACTATCTGAGTATACAATTTCTGAAAATAAATTTTTTTTATTCTGTTAGAATAAAAAATATTTATTTCACCATGAAGACACGGTCAAGAAAAAAAAAGAGTTTTACAGAGAGGGAATATTATTCCACCAATATCATTTTTTGTATTATTTGATTATAAAAAAACCCACCATGCAGTGATATTAAAAATAACAGTAATAAATAAATAATATCTAAGGTAAATGAAAGATAATCAACATTTTTGGAAATTATTCTGTAATATGCTTTCTAAATAGGGATAAGAATAAACACGCATAAATTCATGAATGTACATTATCTAGATACAGAGATTTATGAGATTTTTAAGAAAAACTTCAATGTGGTTTGATATGTATGCACTCTAGTTGTTCATTCATATGACACAATGAGGAAAATAACGGGGAACAGGTGTTTCAGGGAAATGAACTCAAGACATGACTTCATTGTGCTAAACGGAACGAAGTTTAAGCTTTCCTAAAAGTTGCTATGCTTCAAGTAATGCACTGGGTGCAAGGGGACAAAAAAACAACTTCAGGTCTACAAGAGAAGACTTGTTATAGCTGCGATCCAAAAAAAAAGAAAAAGAAAAAAAATCCTATACTCCTATATTACTGGCTTTTATGCACACTGAAACACGCTACAGGCTTCTTAAAATGGCCTACTTGGCCTGCATATTTAATAAATGCATCTACATATTTGGAACAAGCACCAGGTTTCCATATTGTTTTCATAAACTGTTAAATGCTAAACCCAAATCTTTCAACATTATAAAATATAACCTTGCCGTTTCGTGATATGGAATCATATGTATGTAAACATATCATACTGTGAATTAGTCATACTACTGTCATGTACAGATGTATATAAATCAGAGGCTAGGAATACTGTACACAAGGCAGGAGAAATCACTCTGGATGGAATAGTTCATGGCAAAGCACTTTACGCACGATTTTACATCCTTATTCACATCCAAGGGCAACTGAACGTAGTTATCGGCATATAGACCTGGAGTGAGCCGGAGAACCCAGAGGAAATCCACGCGACATGCAAACCCCACACAAACAGCAACCCAAACTCGAGACTGAACCACGGACCCTGGAGCTGTATAGCTGCGACACTCTGATGCCATGTTTTGATACGGCTCTGCGTTCTGAACACGAACGAAAGCAACAGATCTCTCCCTGGCCCCTGCTTCTAGTCTTTACACTAATGCTCAGCATGTAAAGCATATTGCTCACTGGCTTTAACATTACTGGGCCGTCCTGACGCCCACAAGATAAACACCCTGTTATTTTTAGAGCGTCGATGCTTCACAAGTTCCCGGGATAAACACTGCTCCTGTGTTCAAATTAAACACTTTTTTTTTTTTTTTTTTTCTCAAACTTTTCAAGAAACTGTTTGCAGCTATGCTTTTGCCAGTGACGGCTTAGCCATGAAATCTCATGTGAACACTCTATTTAAAAAAAAAAAAAAAAAAAGGAATAATAAAAATAATAAGTGGTGAAGTCTAAGGACATGCTGTCATGGCATAAATAACTTCCCAGCCTTTATTGATCCCTGAGTGGTCAATCGAAGCAGCATCCATCTCCAGAAAATTACAGGTGTAACGTTACGAAATAGAGCACAAAAACAACACACAGGCTACATGGCCTATTCCATTAACGTGTGGAGAAATTAACTTCATACCCCCGCTAATGTGGATTGTTTATCTTCAGGGTAGTGGTGTTCAACACTGACGAAGAGCTAATCATTAGTATGTAATGACAGATTATTGATCTGAGGTTGTTCATTCTGCTTTTCATTACAACATAGAAGCAAGAGATAAGAGGCGAGGCGGTAACTGGGCACAGATACATCTAGACCTCCCTGCATCTCTAAGGCTTATATCCATCACTTATAATGAAACTACGTGAAAGATTTAGAGGAAGATTACTGACCGAACGTCAAGCCCACAGACGTTCTGTGGTTCTCTAGGATTTACTCACCGTTTTGTTTTTTTCATTCCACCAACAGCACAGCTAATAATATCATGGCCTTGCTTGGCAAGCTGTAATCCTACAGTGGCGATGTAAAAATGATTTCATTTATCTCTATTTACAACAATTCTTTCCTCAAGTAACAAGAAAAAAACTGATTCAATAAGATATTAGAATGTACAGCTTTGCATATGAATCCATCGCTTTAGTTCAAGTGTGATGGTTCATCTGCTTGCCACATTTTTGTGACAAACGTATCCGGTTTAGCAGACATAATTTCATACTTATGACATCTAATCAAAACTCCACTCGTTCATGAAAATGCTTGCATGAGTTTGTGCAAAATCCAACTGGTTGCAGTCTCAGAACCCCGACTTCCGGTATTTGCTAGAGAATTTGTTTCAATTCAACACTGCTTACTTTCAACAAAAGAGGCAATTTAAAATTAGATACAGAGCGTGAAGCCTATGAGACCAGAAAAAGAGTTAAAATGTCAGACACTTTGTGTCCCCTGGGCAGAGACGAGACAAGGCTAAACTGCTGAGACGAGGCTAAACTGAATCTCTTTCCTTCATAAAGATATGACCCCGTTAAACTTGATGAATAGCAAAAGTCTGGATGGATGAGATGGTGTTAAAGCACCAAGGTTGAAATGTTAGGATGGCTTTCTGTACCAGAATGATGCTCAGGCCAGGTGGACCTGCCCACTGTGATGCATCCAGTTAAGGTGGTTGATTTCTAGCCAAAGTATACAGCATAATATGTTAATAATAATAATAATAATTCAAATAAACATGCATTAGTATCCTGATGTCTAATTTAGCCAACGAACACATTTCTTTTTAAACCAACTGCTCTTAATATCTCAGTTTCATAACCAAGACTATCTTGATTATTGTGCCATTAGATGGGAAAACTAACCAACCACCCGGGTTTACATGCTGTTTTCATCATCAAGTCTTGATGGTCATCATGTGAGCGTAACTGACTACAGCCCAAGGAAGACACCGATGGTTAACTCCTATTCACAGTAGACCATTTTCCATGTTTCTTGAAGACTGGCATGTCTGGGTAAAGGTGTCCTGCATGCATGCTACAATTTGTGCATATATATATATATAAAATCCTCTTCTTACTGTTCATGTTTGTCCATGATAATGTATGTTCCTTTTCCTACATGCTACTGTTGAAAGCTGAAAGATTAACACTCTATTAAACACTGTATTTTACGACAACAGGTGTTAAGAAGGGGCAACAGTGTCAAGGAAGTTAATTGCACTTATACACAACATAGAAGCCCACTGACATTTTTCCATCCGTCCATCAGCTACTTTTTCGGGTATGCACTGGAGAATCAGACGGTATTCCAATATAACAAAAAAAAAGCAAGACGTGATATAAAAATGGAAAAATCGACATCACAAAAGACTAAATGGTACTGTATATGAATGGAAAAGATACAGTAGGAGCCTAATAAATTGCTAGTTTTGGTTAAATCAATGCGCTGTCCTGGAAAATACAATGGACACATGTTAGGCTTACAGCTTATTTTAAGCTAGGTCATAATTTTATTCTTGAACAATTTAGTCTGAGATAAGCAATATCTCTAGTCCTGGAGTTCTTTATACAGAGTTCCATATATATA
>JAOVYU010000022.1:20098391-20109346 GCA_025674565.1 Synodontis membranacea
TTTTTTTATCTATATCTTTATATAGAAAGTTATTTTCTGTCTGCACCATGGAGATTAGACATGTTATTTGATTCAAACTATGTCTGAATATCATCTGCTTTAAATACAAGGACTTGTATTATTGTATGTTAAGAAGCCACATGGCACTGGCAAGGAAGTAATTCCTAAAGAGATTTGGATACGTCATTTAAGCAACAATCCTTGCTGATTTGCAGTCAAGCTACAGTAAAATGGCTTGTTTGGGCTGACAGCAACACAGGAGGACCAACATCCTGATAGACTCTCAGAGACACACTGTGCTCTGGGACTGTAATCTACCCCCTGTGGGCCACAAGTCACACAGCTTTTCCACTCAGCTCTCTCGATGACTGGCCACGGATTTCAGAAATGCGTCAGAGCGTCACACTGCAGGTACGTACCATCTAGCAGGTCTGTTGCTCTTGCTTTTTATTCGCTACATCTTCTGCGACTGGGAGAGATATGAAAGGAAAGAAGTATTGCATTCGCGCTTGCTTTTTTTTGGCCGCCTCCTTATCAGCCATACATAATTCATGCTCATAAAGTGATTCCTCTGTGCCCTCTGAGTAATGGCCCCCTCCTCACCAGACTGATGAACAATCAAATGATAGCCAAAGAAAGAGGAGGAATGATGGAAGAAACGAGAGGCGATAAAAGAGAAAGAGCTAAACAGTCGGGAGCAAAAACCCGTAGTGGGGCTGTTTTCTGTGAATATAAAAGGCAATGTGGGGGTTCCCAGCATGCGCTAAGGTCTATATATTTGTGAGAGAATGAGAAAGCTAAAGATGGGGCAAGATGTGAGAGAGATAATTGCTGCCTGTGCTAGATATTAGCAAAACACAAATGGAGGAGAGGAAATAACGATAATCAGCTTCTTAGCTCTGCAGTGAGCCTTGAGCCCTTTGCTTCATACACAAAACTGAATGGTGCAATTTGCCATTAGAGAGTGGGATAGGGGTCATATTTCCTTTGGGAAGGTGATGTACAGAACAGGACATGCTCTTATCTTGGGCTGCAACACGTAATGACTCAATTTGCTTTCAAGTTAGGCGCTTGGCAAATAATTGTGGTTGCAAAGGGCTACGGCAGTATAACTCATAAAGCAAAAATAATGTGCAACACCCTTGCCTTCCCAGAGTGGTGGTACAAAATTGTGCTTGAAGCAATAAAAAAAGAATAAAGAAGAGATTAGAGACATTATTATCTGCTCTCAGGTACAAACCATTTTTATAGGTAGGAGGTAAAGATCTGCCAGCAAGGTTGCCAGATCTATGTGACAAAACTTGCCAAACAGCCATTTAACTCTACACTACGTGGCTAAGTTTGAAGACACCTTATCGTCTCAGCCATACGTAGGCTCTCAGCAAACTGTTGCCACAAAGTTTAAAGCATACAACTATAATAGGATGTCTCTGTATACTGTAGCATTACAAAATTCCATTCACTGAAACTAACGGGCCCGGACCTGTCCAAACATGACAATGGTTTGCTGGAAAGATTGGAGTGGAAGAACTTAAGTATCCTGCACAGAGCTCTGACCTCAACCTCACTGAACACCTTTGGGATGAACTGAAATACCAACTGCGCACCAAGCATCCTCGTCGAACGTCAGCGCCTGACCTCTCTGTTGTGGCCGAATGAGCACAGATCCCCACAACCATGTTCCAAAATTTAGTGGAAAGCCTTCCCTAGTCCTAGTGGAGGTTCTGAAACATCATGCAATATGTTTTAAATAGACGTAGTTAAAACCTTGTAGTGTTCCTAAACAGCTCTTTCACCAAGGTCCTAAAGATATTCCCACATACTGTATATTTTCATTAATAAAGAATAGCTATGAATAGAATGAACATGCCACTCCCAGGATGAACAGTAAACACAAGTGAAGTGAAAGTGATTAATTGTCAATTGTAATTGTCATCAACACACCACAGCACACGATGCACAACAACGAAATGCGTGCTCTGCATTTAAGCCATGTGTGACATTGTGACACACAGAAGGGGGCAGCTATTTTTTCAGCTCCCAGGGAGCAGTGCTTGGGGGCAGCACCTTGCTCAGGGTACCTCAGTGGTACAGTACCTTGCTTGTCAGGGGATTCGAACCTGCAGTCTTACGATTACAAGTGCGCTTCACTAACCATTAGGCCACCATCTGCCCCAAAAAGGTGTTCTCTGCATTTAACCCATATGTGACGTGACACACAGCAGGGCTCAATGGTTTTAAAAACAAGCACTTGCCTTTAAGCTTCAAAAAATTGGATCACAGAAAATGCAGAAGTAAAGACGAAGTGTCAAGTGAAGGTGCGTTGGTGGGCGGTGTCTATAAAATGACTGACAAGAGCCCAGTCCACATGTGAACAAACCTTCCAGACTAGAAAGCAGGTTTCTAAACTGGGTTTTTCCTTCTGACTTAATGACTTGAACAATTATTTTTTTGAAAATCTCCACATAAATTTTCCACATGTGCATACTAGTAAGAAATGAAAAATATTGACCTTCAAGTCTGTAGTTATCTGAGGTCTGAAAATCAATGCACACAATTTCAGACAAAAAAACCCCAAAACCTGCAGCAGTCCAAAGTCCAAAGTATCCAAATTCCATGGGAAACCTGCAGACTTGGCAACCCTGTTTCTCTGTGCTTCTTTCCCCTCGCAGAAGATGAGCTTGCTGATGGAGATGTCACACAGGCAGCATGGGCCACTAGGTAGTCTGATTAATCTCGTCTCAGACAAACAGCAATCTTCCGACCCATCCTCCCACTGGCGAAAGTCCAACACAACAGTATCCGCCTACAAAGTGGAACCTAGCGGGGTCGAGAAACTTCCTACACAGCATGACCCTTTCCCTTTCAGATCCACAAGCACATTACATATACATAACGAGCATCTCCCACAAGTATCCGCATGTACAATAGGTTCTTTTCTTTTTTTTCCCAGATGAAAAGAATGACATGAGTACCGTCTTGCTGAGATCATATAGATTTATTTCCGCTGGAGCGAAAAGCGAGCAAAGACATTGAATTTAATCATTCGTCCTATCTGTATTATGACTTGCCACTGAGATCTTTGCTATTCTCTAGAATATGCATTTGCATTTTAGATGCAGTATAACATTTCTAACTGTCCTCTCTGTGTAACCTCATTTAGTTTGTGACACAGTTCCCTGTGCACTGAAAGCTCAGTTCTCAATTCTCATCGAAACAGAAAAAGGATCCTGGACGACTGGCAAAGCCGGCAGCCCAAAGCAGCATTAAAATGAGGCTCCCGTTTAGAGACTGGCGCTGAACTAATAAGAGACTGGGGTGGGGAGGGTGTTTTTACCACATCGACCAACCGAAAACTCGACACAAGTAAAGTCGGAATAATGGGTGAATTCTTCTGCACGGAAAAAGAAAACCGCCGAGGTTTAAGGTGCTGCAAAATCTCAGACACATTTTTTTAATACAATGTGAACCATTAAAATGAGGAAACTGTTAATGCTGAAACAGACCATACAAACGGAGATCAGTTTGCTTTATTTTTTTTATAGCTATTTCCTCCATAGAGGTTTTTGTTTTGTTTTGTTTTGCTGCTAGGTGCCAAAGGCTTATTTCAGCTCAACTACAAAAAAAATGCTGATCTGCTGCCAACAATTCCTCTAAGCAGAACTTAATCAACTTCACAGAGTGCTATAAATTCATTCCGTGCATCTTATGTCATGGTTCATCAACAAGGCATGACATTCAGTGCATAAATTATGAAACTAAGGAAATTAAGAATTTCCTTGCCAGATGTTTAAAAAAAAAAAGAAAAATAACATGCATCAATAAGAGTTTATAGGGTATATCCTCAGGTCTAAAAAAATAAAATAAATAAATTACCCATGTCTGGACTTGTCTGAATGAGAGATCATGTACCAGCTAACTGATTTGTGCTTTCAAAGCAAGTATTCTGTTCTTCATCATACGCCTTCTTACAGTTATTTATTTCCCTTTTCCAAAGTCCCTTAAACAGACATCTGTAGGTCTCTAGAGGTGAACCGAAAGGTCAAGAGAAATTTGAATATAAACCTGTCACAGATGAGTTGACTTCCTCCCGGCGGTAAACCACAAAAGTAGCTAAAAGACTGAAACAGTATCAAGATCGTGGCTCCATTTGGCATACAACCATCTTTCTGTCCAACGTTACAATCAATCCATTGTAAACTATAAATGCTGCCAGCTTACTTGGTCCCAGACCCTTCCATATTGTCTACTTTGCAAACTCTTACTCCGTTCCATAAAAATTAGACATAAATATAAATAACTAAGGAAACACTTAACTATATTGCCCTACCTGACACAGGGATTTTAAACATCATGCAAAATCCTGATGTACGCCAGGGATAAATATCAATATGTACTTAGACCAGTATTACAGTGAAAGCTGGTTGTATATTAGCGGATCAGACAATAGATGATCAATTCAACTATTAGAGTGGAACGATACATTATATCAAGAGCTCTTATTTATTGCATAATAAGAATGAAGTGAGGGAAACTATTCACTTGAAGGCAGATAAGCGATTGCAAGTGTTTCAAGTGCTTAAAGCTACTGTGCTTCATGCCGCATTTCCTCCGAATGCCAAGCATGGTGAACAGAAACCCTAGTAACCCTTACGTTTGAAGCAAAAAGCACTAAACACATGGGTCTTTCGTCTGTGCTTTTGTGTAATTTGTACTTTGATTATACAATGTGTGCTTATCTTAATTGTTTTTAGTTTCTCCTGCATAAGCATAATTAGACGAATAATACACCAACTGCGGTATTTCATGTTTGCTTTCTCAGTCACTGCTGATGATATGTTATGGCTGTGTCAGCAATGGTCTGGGTTGAAAAATAGAAATTATGTCATTTGAGATATAATCCGACATGACAGTCACTGCTAGGCTGCGTGAATCTACACATCTGAGTGTGCCACTATTAAGGATCAGCCCCAGCCTCATTCCTTCATACCATCCTACTATCAAGCAACCTGGTACAAACTCTAAGCTATTTCCTTAGAACACTGCACAAGAGTGCATCTAAGACAATTTATGCCATGTTAAAAGCAAAGACTATTTGTTTTATGAGTTAGATATTTATAATATATAAACCGATCAGGCATAACATGCCTAATATTGTGTTGGTCCCCTTTTCTGCCAAAACAGCCCTGACCCATCAAGGCATGGACTCCACTAGACCCCTGAAGGTATGCTGTGGTATCTGGCACCAAGATGTTAGCAGCAGATCCCTTAAGTCCTGTCAGTTGCGAGGTCGGACCTCCACGGATCTGATTTGTTTGTCCAGCACATCCCACAGATGCTCAATTGGATTGAGATCTGGGGAATTTGGAGGCCAATCAACACCTCGTTGCTGTGCTCCTCAAACCATTCCTGAACCATTTTTGCTTTGCGGCAGGGCGCATTATCCCGCTGAAAGAGGCCATCGGGGAATATCGTTTCCATGAAAGGGTGTACATGGTCTGCAAAAATGCTTAGGTAGGTGCTATGTGTCAAAGTAACATGGATGGTAGGACCCAAGGTTTCCCAGCAGAACATTGCCCAAATCATCATACTGCCTCTGAAAGCTTGCCTTCTTCCCACAGTGCATCCTGGTACCATGTGTTCCCACATGTGCCTGGCCAGCCACGTAATGTAAAAGAAAATGTGATTCATCAGACCAGGCCACCTTCTTCCATTGGTCTGTGGTCCAGTCCTGATGCTCATGTGCCCAGGGCACCCTGTCTGGTTTGTGGCTGTGCAGCCAAATAGGCAACAAAGTGAAGTGAAAGTGATTCATTGTCATTATTGACACACCACAGCTCACAGTGCACAGACGCTACAGTGGCTTGTCTATTGGATCGGACCACACAGGCCAGCCTTCACTCCCGCCAATGACCGTGTCTCCGGTTCACCACTGTTCCTTCCTTGGACCACTTTTGATAGATACTGACCACCGCAGACCGGGATCACCCCACAAGAGGTGCAGTTTTGGAGATGCTCTGACCCAGTCGTCTAGCCATCACAATTTGGCCCTTGTAATACTGGATTAAATCCTTATGCTTGCCCATTTTTCCCTACTTCTAACCCATCGACTTTGAGGACAAAATGTTCACTTGCTGCCTAATATATCCCATCCACTAACAGGCACAATGATGAGGAGATAATCAGTGTTATTCACTTCACCTGTCAGTGGTCATAATGTTATGCCTGGGTTGTGTACATATATTTGAACTTAGAATAGAATTTCTTTAGCTGTGCCTAAGATTGCACAGTACTGATTATATACGTGGTACATAGGTTTTATGTTGCACATTTGAATTGTCTTGCTCTAATTTACCAAGTCAGTTTCCTGTGTACTGGGTTTATTTGTGGAATAAATAGATTTTGATCCACAGCCTCTCCAGACAGAAGCACATCATCCAAGCTGGCTGGAAGGCAGGGAAGGTTTTTTTTTAGCTTCCACCTTGCTCCCATTAAGAGTAAAGTGGGCCAGAAAAAGCCCATTCCCCTGAAACTGCTGTCTCTTTCATTGACTTTGAGACATCACTGCTCACACACTGGGACATGACGTAAATTTTAGATAAGAGGAAATGAAAACCAACAACATGTCCTCGGATGACTATGGCCGACATGCTGAAAGAAGACTCAGGGTGTGAAAGTAACGGCCATCTGATCACTATGTACATTCTTTTAGACCACTGTCGGTTAAGAGCGTATCTATGCTGGGGTCAGACCCGGGTACACTTCTAATGCTGAATCTCCTCAAACTTATTCTTCCTGATGCTCTACTTCTGCTTTCTGTTTTCTGACTTTGTGCTTAAACCTCTGCTGCTCTGGAAGATCCCACACGAATCCCCTGAAAACCTGCACTGCCCTAAAAATCTCACAATCTGCTAGAACTAAGACTATGATAAAAAAAAATAAATAAATAAATAAATAAATAAATAAATAAATAACCAGCAGGTTTGATAAATCTATAACTTCACATTTCAGAGTTTATAACTGGAATATATTTATAATATGGTAAGTTGCTTTGTGACAATGTCCAATGTTAAAAGCGCTGTATGAGTGAAATTGAACTGAGACGGAATTGTTACAGCCACGCAAGTACTTGACAGTAGTAGCTGTGCAGGTAAATTAGACCTCACTGAGAAAGTAAATAGAAATGCATTTAAAATTAAGATTAATTGTTAAGGCTCAAGTTTCCATACAAATGAAGTTTAAGTGATGCGTTGTATTATCTAACAGACGTTTGAACGCTACGCAGGAAACTGCCAGCTCTGCGAGAACAAAGTAACTGATGCCCAGTTATTGTTACCAATAAAAATCGTACTTTTTTCCCCCCATGACAAAATCAGTACAAGATCAATACTGTAGCTGTTGAAACAATATTAAAGAGCGACTTCTATGGCCTGTATCCTTGTTTTCTTGCCCCCTCAGGCAAACCGCTATAGTGTCACTAGCTGCCAAACACCGCAAAGACAACAAGCCGACCTCAAAAAGACGGTTTCCAACAAATAAGGTTTCCAGTCAGGTATTAACAAATAATAGCAGCAATAAGCCATCCTTTATGCAATTTGTGTCACCGTGGGGCTTGTTAACCCCTAGGAATACATGAAACTTTGGCAGGGAGTCCATAATTTTCGACACATGACCACACACTTGGTTAAATTTGTTTCGTTTATTTATTATAGTTCGGAGCCTTTTGGAATGGCCACTTAATTGGTTGGAATTGGTTCATCTAAAGGTCAATAACTCCAAAATCTAACAACAAGAGGAAATAATGTGTACTTGAATGACACTGCAATTTTAACAAAACAAGGAAAAGTGCTGTAAATATGACACAAAGTGTTTTGTAACCCTAACCCTCTGATGCTTAGAAAGTTGGAATGTTTACGGAATATTAATCAGTTACGGGTTCTTGATCCAGCTCAACTTTGACAGCTGAAAGTTTACACGACACAACAAAGTACACTTTTTCCATGTACCCGTGTCACCACTGGGAAAGCAAAAGTAAAATCTACTTTGGAAAGCAGCGTGAGCGAGTTGAAAGTCTTGAGCTTTATAAAAGCTGCACCAGTACATCTCTCGTCTCGACTGGTGAAAATCCCTTCTGACAAAATTTCTGTCGTTTACAGTGAGACGTGGTCTCATTTTGACTGTTTCCTCTCTGAGCTGTGGGACAACTAAGCATGCTTGGTATAAGACAGACCAACAAAAAGTAAAGAGTTGGGTTTTCTTTTTTTTCGTAATTTGTTAATCAAATAAACTGTCTCTAGCTCAAGGTGATCTTGTGGCACGTGTCTTACTCGTTAACAATATTTCTTGGGAGACATGCTGATGAAGGGTATTGTTCAAATGTAGATTCAGACATGATCAATATAAGACGAATGTGATACATTTAAAAATCATTTTCACTGCTCTGCTTGGCCTGACCAGCTACCCAAACACAGGCTGAGCTGGTCAAACTGGTAGATCATCTTAGCCAGTTGATACGTACTGGTAGGAAGGAACTGGTTTTGGAATATCCACTGCTAATGTTCAATCATTGATAAGTTATTTTTATAAGCCTGTAACCCAACAGTACAGCAATTTTTTTACAGTGTTTTTTCAGCAGGGTGTTTTTAGGGGGCAGATGGTGGCCTAATGGTCAGGGAAGCGCATTTTGTAATCGAATTGCAGGTTCGAATCCCCGACCAGCAAGGAACCACTAATGTACCCTGAGCAAGGTACTGCCCCAAAGCACTGCCCCCCCACCCCCACCCCGGGCGCTGAAAATAGCCACCCCATGCTGTGTGTCACGATTTCACACAGGGGTTAAAAGCAGAGGGCAAATTTCATTGTTGTGCACTGCGTGTGTGCTGTGGTGTGTCAACAATGACAGCGAATCACTTTCCCGTAGTGTTTAATTCACACAGACTCCAGTCCGGTCTGTCTTTCTGTAACTTTAGTCTGTTGGTCTGAATTCACACAATCCTGCCCTGCCAGAGAATGTGTGAAGAATAGGTGGGAGGATAACCAAAAGACAGCTTGCTGGTCAAATAAGCTGTGTATTGAATTCAGTGGTGACTCAGTCATAAAAGGAACGGGTGGAACGGTGGTGCACTGCTTAGCACCGTCACCTTATGGCACGAATGTTCTGCTATAGAACCTGACTTGGGCTTTTCTGTTCGGAGCTTGCATGTTCTTCCATGTTTCCTCGGGGGCATTCTGGTTTCCTCTTACAGCCCAAAGACATGCAGATTAGCTCAACTGGATACTCTAATTTGCCCATATCTGGGAACGTGAGCGTGAATGGTCGTTCGTTTTTCTCTTCATTAGCCCCGCGATAGACTGTCGACTTGCCCACGGTGTGCCTCACACCTGGAGTCAGCTGTGATTGGCTCCAGCTTCCCTGCAGTTCCCCGAACCAATAAGCGATAATACAGATAATAGACGGATGGATTGTAAAGGAGCACCACTCTACGCTCGGTTCATTATCAGAATCTAAGATAAAGCGTCAGATTATCATCCCTGTTAAACCTTTCAGAAATTGTCGAAGAGTGTAGAAAACTGATCTGTTTTGTCTTTTGATTCAATATTGATATCAGAGAGCTTTGGATTCTGGGGATCATTTAATAAAAGAAAGAAAAAAGAAGAAGAGTTGCTAATGAGGCAGTCATTCATGGCGCAGTCTACAATAAAAACAGGCTACAGAGTCACTCTGGGTTCTTGTAAGCTTTGATCTGAGGCAAAGGGAAAGGGGAATCTCGATAAACAGCTAGTTAGCTATAAAGGCGGCATTATCATCCGGCAGGGCTGTTGCCACGGCAACGGCGCGTGCGCAAAGGCGGGAGGACGTGCTATAGTGAGGTAGCGAGGAGCTCAGTTTCGGTGACAGCTCAGCCTCAGCTCGTCTCCTGGGTGAGCCGGTGGGGTGGGGGTAAAAAAAAAAAAAAAAAAAAAAAAAAAAAACCCCAACAACAACCCCGCAGCCAGTTAACGTTAACGTTTATAAATTCGTACGTATTGATACTGAAAATACAGAAATGAGATGAAGCGAGTCGCGGACACGGAGGAGAAGAGGAAAGTTTCTTCCTGTGATAAATGCAAGGGTGAAATCAGGTAATAATAATAATAATATTAATAATATTAATAATAATAAAATGGTGCAGAACGGATATTATAATCCCCCTCAACTCAACTAGCACCGCTGGTGGAGAGGATTAAACGTCTCCTACCTGTATGTAGATAGGCTTCCTCAGCCAAATCAACGGAATCACATTCCTCGCCATGACTTAAACAGCTCATCTCACAATACGAGCCTGAAACACAACAACAACAACAACAACAACAAATGGCTATTTATCACAAGCTTTAAAAAAAAGACATGCAGGTGAGTTAATAAGAGTGAGAGGACTTACTGAACTGGAGACTCTTACAAGCCGAGGAAACACCAGTGTGTGTGTGTGTGTGTGTGTGTGTTTCACATTGTACCACTAGATGAGGCTCAACACTCTCAGTCGGGCTTTAAACCCAAGCTGAGATGTTAAAACCCAACCCAGAACATGTGGTCCTGGTCAGCCATGAAAACATCCAAACGTTCTTCTGACCTGCGCTTATTATTCTTATTCTTTATGCAATGTCAGATCAAATTTATTATTATTATTATTATTATTATTATTATTATTATTATTAATAATAATAATAATAAACACTCAGCTGGTTCATCAGGCACATTTAGGGGCAGCTGGTTAAAGGATAACAGAGTAACACAGGATACTTAAAATAAATAAATATATAAATATATACAGTACTATGCAAAAGTCTTTGCAATTTTTTTTTTTGCATACAAATAAATGACATTTTATGAATTATGCTCTTATTGATTCAGTACAAAAACAATTCATATTCCCAAACATTACTTTTCCAAAAAAAAAAAAAAAAAAAAAAAAAAA
>JAOVYU010000022.1:20144226-20158166 GCA_025674565.1 Synodontis membranacea
CAGACAGACAGACAGACAGACAGACAGATAGATAGATAGATAGATAGATAGATAGATAGATAGATAGATAGATAGAGAAACAGATATGATGATTATTGGCACCTCTTGAAAAATGATTAGAAAAAAATCCACCTTTTGGTGAAGCAATTTCATCTCAACCAGAAAACAATGAGAAAAAATCCAACCTTTAATTGAAATAAATTTATTCAGAGGACAACAAAAGAAATAATCTGGGAATAATTATTTTCAACAAAAACACGTGCCACGATAATTGGCACTGTGTTTTCTCTTTTAACATTTTACAAGGTTGAAGAAAACAAAGCAGGGCATCTGAGACCAGGCCCTCTCTTGGGCACTCTCCTCTTCAGTTCACCCCACAGGTTTTAAGTTAGGTTCAGGTCAGGGGACTGAGATGGCCATGGCAGAAGCTTAATCCTCTGGTCAGTTAATCATTTTTTGTGTTGATTTGGACATATACCTTAGTTGTCCTGCTGAAAGATTCAATGATGACACAGATTTAGTTTCCTGGCAGAGCCAACCTGATTTTGATTTTGATTTAAAATGTCCTGTACATCATGGATTCCACAGTGCTATGTACCCTAACAAGGTGTCCAGGTCCTTTGGAGGAAACACAGCCCCACAACATCACAGAACCTCCACTATTTTACAGTTGGGATAAGGTTCTTTTCACCATAACCATACTTCTTTTTTACACCAAAACCCAGCTTGAGTGTTTATAGCAAAAAAAAATCTCCATTTTTGTTCCATCAGACCATAGAACATTGGTACAGTCAGTTGTAGTAGCGATTCACATTTACATTTGTGTTAAACTGTAAGAAAAGGCTTTTTTCTAGCATACCTTCCAAATAATCTTTTGGCATGGAGGTGGCATTTGGGTGGTGGTTTTGGAGACTTAGTAATTGTAAGATTTTACTCCAATTCACCAACAGTGATCCTTGAGGATTCTTTGCCTCTCTTATCATCCTCCTCAGTATACTTGTTGGGAAAATAAACCTGAGTCCTCTTATAGGCAAGTTTGTAAGTTCCAGTTAATGTTCATTTTTTTAATTATCACCCTGTCAGTAGAAATGGACATTTTCAGGTGAGAAGTTTTGTTTTTTTTTATACCCATTCCTTGTCTTGTGAAGGTCAACACACTGCTCTCTCTCATTTGCTTTGTGTGTTTCTCTCTTATCTTTCTCACGTTGATGGATGACTAAGGGAATTTGGCCTCTGTGTCACCTCATATTTGTTCCCCAGTTAATCAGGAAGTCATGGATTACAGCTTGAAAGTTCCTAAACACTACAATCGACTCAAAAATGCACAATTTAAAAAGGAAACATGCTTCAGTTTCACTGTGTTCACAATAATTCCTGCCGATAATTGCGGCACGTGTTTTTATTGAAAGCAATTCTTCCTTGATGAGGGGGTTTGCTTTTCTCTAATGAAATAAATTTCGATTAAAGGTTGAATTTTTCTCATTTTCCCCCCTTGTCAGATGAAGCCGCTTCACCTCATTGTTGTAACTGTGTAGAGGCTAATCTGCATTCACACAATAGTCTGATGATAAGTGTTTTGAAACCAAAGACAGTGGAAATGGATTTATAGCTCCCGCTTTTTTGCAAACAAACCATAATTACAGCATTGTACCTTAAAAAACATTTTGCCATCAACAGTGTTTGTCTACCATCTGTAATTAAAATGAACAGAGAGAGGGAGAGTTGAGCTGAGGGAACTCAAAAACAACAAAAAAAAAAGCTGTTGTGTTTTTCATTTAAATAAGGGCTGAGGGGTTTTATTAAGACAGAGTGTTGGCTGCCATCGCTGAGGTAATTTGTCCTAAACAGCTCTCTTTCTATGTGACGTCTGGCTTTTCTCTGAACAACAGCTTCCATAAATACACAATGTTGAGAGTCAATCATCCGCCAAATCACTGAGCTGCTAGTCAGTCCACACAAAATCAGCTGGAGGGGTAATTTGGGAGAAAAATGTTACAATGGATGGTGATGTGGAATAAGCGTAAAGTATACAGAGTAGCAAATATCAGAACACGGTTCGCTGGGGAAACAATGTTAACATGGCAGTTCATTATTTTTTTTAGATGCTACACAGCAATCGACTGAGCTCTAACAAGTTAATGTAGCCAAGATTTTTTGTTTAAAAGGTTCTGAAGTAAATATATATATATATATAGTCTGGTTTAGGGCTGACCTAAAAATCCAAAGTAACATGTAATTCTCTCTCACTTCTCACTTGTAATTCACTCTCTCTCTCTCTTTCATGAGCGCGCACACACACACACACACACGCACGCACGCACACACACACACACGCACACACACACAGCATGCTGTATACACGTATAAATAGGTCAACACCCATGTATAAACATTACTCCACAGGAAACAGTCAGAATATAATTAAACTATAAAATATAATTTGCATAAATGCTCCTGTAATTAGTGAGCAGCACATCATGCAACAAAAAAAAAGCCAAGCACCCTATACAAATGTGTCCTAAAAATACAACAAAAAACAATTGAAAAGCATTTAATTTGATATATTTATATATAAATATAATCCTATTAATACTACGTATAAAAATTGTATTAAATTGTGAGATTTATTAGTGGCATTTATGAATATATTAGTAGCATTAATTAATATGTAGTATACATGTAGTATTTATTGTTCATGCCATTAACATGCAGTGTGGACACAGAAGTGTGGAAGTGACAAAGAAAGTCACTGTTTTAGTAGTGAAAATCTACTCAATGGTTTTATTTGCAGTTTCTATACATTGCTCAAATGCAGGGAATCGAAGCTCTCGGGGAAAAAATGCTTTATTCGTCTGATACAAGGCAAAATACACTGCAATAACTTTCCTTTGTCAAAAAAGGTGATGTAGATGTCAGAAGTGCTTTGATTTGGTGCTTGAATAAAGTTTTACACTCCAAACACTTAAGAAAGAAACCTTAGGTAAAGAAATAGTCTAGGCGTTTGTACTGGTGCTACCTACAGTATGTTACGTAAATCAAGGTGAGCTTCTTAAACCATGCAGGATTACATAAAATGGAAAAATTAATCACCATATAAATTCCAGTTTATTACTTGTACTACGTAATTGTATAATTGCTTTTTCCAATTCAATTTCATAAAAGTCCATGGCTATTTATGTGGACTTATTGGAGTTTGGTGCTTTAAAAGTTCTGAAATTCACAGTCATGTTCTGTCATCCTGCAAAGGATGTACTTCCATTGGCGATCCCTGCAAAGGAGTAATACAGAGTCTAATGAGGTGTGATTTACTTCATTGGCATTACACTTAAAAAAAAAAAAATAAGGCGCTGTTATTTAATTCCAATAAAAAGCAGAGTCAGTTGAAACAGATGAACATGAACATGTTCAGCTCTGCTCCCTTCAAACAGAGATACTCATACATACCTGAGCACCCCACTAAAGGTGGTCTGAGCTCCCCGGATGAAGTAGCCGTAAGCAGGAACGATCATTTCAGCCTCTTCTTTGTAGTACTCTGGAACGTCAGAGGTCTTCCTGTTGGCAATGACGGAGGAGAGGATTACCGATCAAAGGATGAGTATACATTTGGTGTAATTGCTCTCTGAATCCAGAGCGACTTCATGTAATCAAAGACAAATGACTTTAGTATTTTAAGTCTGAGCCTTTGCCTACTAACCAGCAGGAATAAGGGCATCTTTTACTGTAGCGGCAGCAGTAGAACCGCCACTCACGGTCCAGAGTAGAAGGAAAGTACTGACTCTGCACTCCAGCAACTATACCATTGCTGCTGCATGTGGAGGTCCTTCAGGAAAAGACAGAAATTGAACATGAGGATTAATGGTTAATTGATGATAATTAGATTGGACAGCATTGGCATTACAGTTAATGTCAGCATCTAAAATAGCTGTCATGTGCACATGGTGGTGATTAAAATCCATAGACCATATTTGCTATATTTTTTAACCTCATTCCATAATTAAGGGAATAGTGATCCATTTCTTGTACATGATTTTTAAATGCTGAATTTCTGCTGATTTCTGAGGAACTATCAACCTCCACCACCATCATCATCATCATCATCATCATCATCAGTCAAATACAAACTTAACTCAATAGACTTTATCATCCAGTAACTTAAATCATCTTGGTAGCACTCCAAATATTATTTTCCCACATATCTAATTCTGGAAAACCTTTTAAACTTTTTCCCCTACAGCATAATTAGTTTCTTGTTTTCTTCACAGTAACACTAAAATTACTGTTTGTGCACTTCCAGTCCTCTAAAATGGATATCACCAGGCAAACCAAACAAACTATCGCGGTAGTTATAAGCGATAGTGTACTACTATAGTATATAAAAGTTCACTATAGCATATAACTGTAGTGTACTATAGTAAGTGTACTACTGTGTAACTTTTTATTGTTATACTTTATTATAGCATGGTATTGCTATAATATATTATACTACATTATACTACACAACATTATACTATATATATATATATATAATACACAGTACATCTTAGGCATTCCTATTGATATTTAATGGATTCTGCGTTACTGAGTCAGTACAAAAACGTTTTAGATTTCATGTTTGCATGTCAGTAAAGAAAGCAACATAAGAGAGCACTTTTCAGGCTAAATGAAAGCTCCTGGGCATTGCATGCAAAAAAGTAGTAATTGTTACTGAAAAAAAAAAAAAAGTGAGTCAAAGTTTCCAGAAGGGCTGTAGCAGATTCTCCAAGATGCTCAGTAAAATTTACCAGCCAGTTTCCTTATAAAACTGCACAAATTATACCTGGGAAAACTTTAAAAAAGCAAAGGTTTACACATGAAATATTGACTTTGTTTAGTTTATTACTGTTAACTGTACATATTTATCCTTTAAATAGAAAGATTTAATGTAATTATTTTTGAATTCATCTTTTCAGTCGTGCGTTTCTTTGCATTTGCCTGGCTAATCCACCGTACTGTATATGGCCAAAGTGGATACCTGAGCATCACATCCATAGTTCCTCTCCAAACTGTTGCCACAAAGTTGGAAGCACACAATTGTATATAATGTCTCTGTATTCCGTAGCATTGCGATTTCTCTTCATTGCTACTAAGAGGCCAAAATCAAATAAGTGTCCCTGTTCACAAAACGAGCTCCATGAACGTGAGTGTCCTCATAGATCCCTGACCTCAACCTCACTGGGTACCTCTGGGATGAACTGGAACACCGACTGAACCCCTGGCCTCCTTACCAAACAGCAGTGTCTGATCTCACTGATGCTCTTATGGTTGAATGAGCACAAATCCCCACAACCACGCCCCAAACTCTAGTGGAAAGCCTTCCAGAAGAGTGAAGGTTAAAGGGGGACTAAGCCTGGCATGGGATGGTCAAAAAGCACTTTTGGCCACATAGTGTATGTTCTATTTGTTATTATGCTTTATTATTGCATGGTATCTGTACTACACTACATCGTAGTATGCTATACACCACAATATAGTAATATATATGATAAATCAAATATTATAGGTTTATAAACAACATATCTGTTTAGATGGACAATTCAAATTTAGCCTGTGTTCTTTCCTCAGAGTTTCAGATTAGCACCATTCATAATTTCTTTTCAATCAGTGTGCTCCTGCAGCCTATGATTACAGTAACCAGTGTGATTGTAACCAAAGCATGCTTAATGCTCTAGTAGGATGTTGACTTGTGTTAGTCATATTTCTGCACCCCGCCGTGGTTACATTTCCATTTCACAGCAAGATGTATCCTTGAATTGATTTCATCTGTCAATAATACTCGAGAATTCTCCAGGTCAGGAAAAAAAAAAAAAAAAAGCTAAAATAATGACGCTCATGTCATAGGTGGGGTGAGAAACAAGAGGTGCTTGTATGGTTTTCCGTAAATACAGGTCTGTTGATAGTTACTGCTTGTGTATGGCCCATACAGGATGTTGTCATCACAACAGAACTGCCACCACCATTGCCACCAGCAGCTCCGTCTCTTTGTCATGACAACGCTGACGCCATGGGGATCAGCTCTACCAATGGGGAGAGGGACGCTCTTCTCTCAGTGGAATGCTATCTGTAAATCCAGATGACTCTTTCTGCAGCATGAAGGTTGAGGGGGGGGAAATTGCACCTCTTAAATGACTGCTATTAAAGACCACGGGCTTCTTAGAACAGTGCTTGTTAATTGCTTAACTGATGTCCATGTAGAAGTGCTGTCCAAAAAGAAAGAGCGTGCTTCCCGAATCGCACTGTAGAATCTGACTTCATTAAATAAGCTCAGCTTTTGCCCACGTGGCAACTCTATAAAACCTGGGCTTTTTTTTTTAGCGTTATTGAGAACATAAGCTACAGTAATTACATAAGCCAACTTGTACAAGACACTAAGAGTGAATATGTCAGAATGAATTGTAGTTGTTGTATAGGTACCACTAATTACCCCATGTCTGTAAGAGCAATCTTTTCTGAGGCAAAAGAGCAAGCTTGCATTATAAAGAACAGTCTGTTCAGAAATTAACCTTTATCTGGCAATTCCCGAGAGGTAACATGTCTTACTGTATGTATTCTCAAAGCCCCATCTGGCCTGGGCAGGCAGTAGGAGGCTGAGACTGCATGGCTCCAGGTCAAAGGAAATCTCCTGTCGTGGGCAGAGTTGAAGGGGAATCAGCGAGCTGTGTTCGGAGCCCAATTAATCCCACTGTGTATACTCTCGGAGCAGGAAGGAACCTGTTGATATGCTCCTATAGGACCTAAAGGCACTAAGCACTGTCTCTCTTTAAATCCCAAATTGCAGATTTTTCCTGTCCATGCAAGCCATGCTTTTGTCTAATTAAAAATGTCTTTTGCTAGCCTGAATACGGTAATCTCAGCCAACAGGGTTCAACTGGAGCCACTGAACTCGTCTGGTGTTTTCACTTTCCAAATTCCATGTGCATGATACCTTAGGTTATTGGTTTTTTTTTTTTTTTTTTTTTTTTTAAACTAACCTTGAAATTCACAGAGCACGTGTTAAGCCTTGAACTGGAGCTGTGCTCATACTGAAGCCTGGACCACTTGGGGTATTCTCTATTCAACGTCCGTGCTAGGATTAACATCCATCTGGCTTAATTAGAACAAAAACGGACAGCGTTAATTACAGGTCTTAATGAAGTCAAAGAGAGCACTGTTTATTATCCTCTAAAGCAATAACTGAAACACTCATCTGGCCTTCCTTTCAGTCATGAATGAGCAGATTTTGCATGAGGATATGTCTTTCTGGACAATATACGTGAAGTCCATGCCAAGTTTGGAACCCTGTCCAATAGCTCAGGAAATGACTCTGACTTTTCAAGCATTGGAGTGCACACTTTTTAGAGAGGCAGTGAGATTCAAGTTGCTTTCTATTAGTTCCAGTCATATCTGAACTGACTTTTCTACTGAATATCAAAATTCATATTCATCTATTTAACAGTTTGTCAGGTCTAATTCCCACTGACTTTTCTTACACTAGGCAATTGTTTAAAGCTGTGCCACAAAAATATCTACTTTTGCCATGTCCTGATGTTCTCCACATCTTCAGAGGAATCTTCAGAGGAACGCTGCAATAACCATTTCTTGAGTCAACATGTCTGGGAATCATTTTTGTTCAAATGTTCTACTATCGATGTCTCAAATATGTACCCAATGAAAATCACTAACCCTTTTTTTTTTTTTTTTTTTAAAGGCTAAGCTTTCGTTCTCTTGGTAATTCTATTTCTAATATAGCTGATTTTACACATCAACAAAAAATAACATAAAAAATTTTTAAAAACTGACCGCCCCCCCCACCCCCCAAAAAAACAACGCTCTTCTGTTACCGTACAGACTAGGTGTGTAATGCAGAGTCACTTTCTGTTTCTTTATCTATTTATCTGTACATGTGTTCAGATTTAAACTGGATGTGTGCATGGTCTTTTTATTAATTAAATGTAAACCCTAACACCGCGCAGCAAAATATGGAAGAACAAAAAAAAAAGGGCTGCTGGAAAAAGATATCGTTTTTTTATTCGCACAATATATTGCAACAAATAAATTAGTTTGAATGCTTGTGAACTTAATAACCATGAAGAATGATGAAAACTATGGAATATGGAACTTCTTTTTTTTTTTTTAGCGATTGATGAAATATGTTTTTTTGGACGCCTCAGCAGAGATATGCTGCCCTGTGTACATTTGTGTGATCTGCATGAGCTGTATGAATGGGCTGCTTTGCTGGATGTTCCAAAAAAGAGAGCACAGGAACATTGCAGCCCAGAGACCGCTCAGAACAATGGACCCAAACATAGAGTTAAAGTAGCAAAGCAGACAAAACTTCCCTGCCACTGATGAAAGCAACAGATATGCCATTGCAACCCACAACCCAGACACGCGACCCAGACACGGATAGTACATGGAAGATCGGGAAGCGGAGAAACCAGCAAAAAATGTGAAATTTGGCGAACATGGAAAGAATAAGGTGCCTCCGAAATACTGCATTTGTAACTGATATAGGATCATTCCAAACAATGTGTTTATATTCAGGTACATCCATACAGTGAACTAGCATATCGGTTATATTTGTTTAAATGTGAGCACTAATAAGTGCAAGCGTCATTATCAATCATTGATAAAAGATAACTCACTGGTTAATCTGTGTAAGCGACTAGCAGATTGAATTAAATCTGAGTCTGGAGTGAGACTTTTAAGACTTATATTCTCACGTAATACTTTGTCATTTCAAATGTGTGTAATTCTGCCAAATGTTCTATTATTAAAATGTGTCTTGTTGCATGCTGCTGGATGGAACTTGGCAAATTACACATTCTCCTATGTATTTTGACACACACACACACACAGACACACACAGACACACACACACACAAACTACCACTACCACCATCACACTAATCTATTAATGCAACAACACAGCTATGCATAGTAAAGGTCACCATTTCTGCACAATAAGGGCATCTATTGTGTGCTAATAGTCATCTTTCCTAGTGTTCATTTTTAGTGCCATGGAAAATTACACACCTTCTAATTCAATGTTTTTTAAATCGCTTTTATTTTTGATCGTTTTCTACATTGTAGTATGATGCATCACGCATCAAGGCGATGAAATAACACAGACTAAATTATGCACTAAGCAAAAACAGTGTAAACACAGCACAGGGTTTTTTTTTTTTACATTTTAGATTCTTCAAAGTATCCACCTTTTGCTTTGATGACCGCTTTGCACACTCTTGACATTCTCTCAACCAGCTTCATGAGATAGTCACCTGGAATGGTTTTCAACAGTCTTGAAGGAGTACGAATAGATGTTATGCTGCTTTCCTTTCACTCTGTGGTCCAACTTATCCCCAACCATCTCAGTTGGGTTTAGGCCGGGTGATTGTGGAAGCCAGGTCAACTGATGCAGCACTCTATCAATCTCCTTCTTGGTTAAACAGAACTTCCACAGTGGGAACCACACATGCAGATACCATGTTCCCCTTTACTGCATCTCACAAATACATGGCCGTTTGGACTTGTCAGACCAAAGTACAGATTTCCACTGATCTAGTGTCCATTCCTTGTGTTTGATGGTTCTCCAACCGCACATAAAGGTTCTTGCTATTTACAATTTTCTATCTTGACTGACCTTCACGTCTTAAAGTGATGATGGACTGCCGTTTCTCTTTACTCGAGTTGAGCAGACCTTGACATAATATGGATTACTATAGCTGTTGAATAGTGCTTTTTACTGTATATCCAAACTACCTTGACACATCACAGCTGATGATCTCAGACACAGGAAGGCAAGAACTTCCACTAATTAACATTTGACCAGGCACACCAGTTTACTGAAAAGCTCACACCTTTCTACTATGACTAGCATTTACGTTTTCAGCAATTTGTGCTACAGTAGCTCTTCTGTGGGACAAAGACAGCTAGCCTTCATTCCCCTTCACACAACCTCTCGCTAGTTTACCGGTTGTACTTTATTGACCGATTTTGCTAGGTACTAACCACTTCATACCAAGAACATCCACAAAACCTGCCATTTTTAAGATGTTCTTTCCCAAGCATGTAGCCTTCACAATTTGTCCCTTTTCAAAAAGATCTTGATGCTTGCCCATTTTTCCTGATTCCTGCACATCAACTTCAAGAACTGACTATTCACTTGTTGGAGAAGGTCCAACATATGTGTGATGGCAAGTGGCCATGAATTTTTGGACATACAGTGTAGCTTTCTCATGATTTCTCATTCTGAATGAGCTCTAACAGGCTGTGGCCCATAGTGAGGTGATTCTGAGTCTGGCTTACTCCCACTGGAGCTCCAGTCTACACAGTGAAGTCACTAAAAGGAAATCAACAGCTCTTTGGAACACACAGTAGTTTTAGTATTGCCAAATCCCAAATAACTGTTCCAATTTTATAATGTTACAAATGCTGCGAGCTGCAATAACGTCCTCAGCAGTGACCATTTCATTTAGGAGCTGCTGTTCATTTAATCTGATTTTGCAATTTGTGCATTTTGCAATTTGGGCATATTTGAAGATGTTTCAACATTCCAATAATTATGCTAAATATGTTTCACATTTGGACCTGACCTAATTAAACCCTCCTGATACCGTGGCCATTTCTTTTTTTCTTCGCACATAAAACCAAGGCAAAGAATCTCATAAAAATTATATTTTTTGAAGGGCTGTTTGAACTAAATGCTTTTCATTAGTTTGTATTGGACCCACAAATTGAATCCGCTGCTATGGGCATGCCCGCCTTCAAAGTGCCCTTCACCAATACACAATGCACTGAAGTGCTCTCTGAGGTCTGTCTGAGCTGCATTAAATGCTTGAGGTGTTAATTTAACACTGGGGATTTTGTGGTCTACGCACAATTTGATCTCTACTGGTCTTACTGCATGCACGATCAACAGCAGCGCTTCTTCATAATGTGCTTTTTAACAGTGTTCGAAATTCTATTTATTGACAATGACTTAAGAAAGACGTCACATTTTCCACATCCCTTGCACAACCTCAATACCTCAACACGTCTTGATCAACACTATGCGCTCTAGTCTCTTCACTTAAAAAAAGTTCTTGATTTGATTTGAACAATTCAACGTGGGCTACCAAAGGAGTCGAAAGATGTTATTGCTGTTATTGTACAGCATTCTGATTACTTCAGTAAATTGAATGAATGAATGATAGATATTTTCCTGTTGTGTCATTTTCCTAAACACTCGACAAATAATATAAAATTATTTTCAGTAACTTTTGTGTTGCATATGTGTCATTACATTTGCTGCCAAACATTAACGTTCGTAACAGTGATTTGGACGGTCTACTACCTTGTAAAAAATAGTCTACTATATAAAATAGTCCTAACACTTGCGCTATGGCCACGGGTAGCTGATCAGACCAAGCGAATGTTTTTAGTATTGATCTGGATATTCAGTTTACTTGCTTACCCTTGCAATGTATGTTCTGTATAATATAGAACTTATAAATCATTTTAGTATGTTTCCAACATGTCTAAGCAGCGCCAAGTGTTCCAAACAAATAGAAACTATGTGTTATCGTGAATTAAAGAGATCTTGAATAAAATTGCCATGCAACTTACAAGGCACATGTTAATCCTGTGGTTCGGCTTTGTTTATACTGAAACCTGCACCATATAACACAATCTTTATTACACAACCTTGTTTTTTTCTTACTCTACAGCAATAACATGCCGACTGAAATTAGCTAAAAACGTTCCATGCAGACTGTGGACATGTGATAGAAAGAAACCATGATAACAGACTGCAGCTTTCGTTATCGCTTCTTCTTCAACAGGACTTGTCGCATCTAGATATTGTGTGTTTTACATTTAGCTACAAGTTACAAGCGGTGACTAATGAGAACTTTCTCATCTTAGATGGTACTTTTCAGTCACTGTCAGGTCCTCATTATACTTTGGTTAAAAGGTTATATGGTTCTGATATGGGTGTAAGGTTCAGCATGCAATCCATTTCAAGTTCAAGTTCAAGTTATGTTCCACCTAAATGGTTCCTTGTAGTTCTCTCATTTCTTGAAAACAGTCATGGTATTGAAGGTATGATCATGTGTGACGGTATCCCAAAGCTAAAACATGAGCTGTGAGATCGGCAGTGTTGCAAACTGGCTAAAATTTACCACATTACGGGTGTAGACCCATCGGGAAACATACAAAAAGAAAAGGCTACAATTATTCTTGCCATTGCAGCTTTGACTATGTGATGAAAATGCTTCAGGAACTGTATTGTGGAGTATTTACACTTTGCCTGAGTATTAATGAATGCTTGCACTTATGCTTAATTACATTTCCAAGAAAGAGTACATTGTACTCCCTACATCTTTATTAAGACTTTATTAAGAACTCATTACTAGTCGCAAAGGCCTATCCTTCTTTAAGCCAGCCAATGCCTGCATGCTATTTCAATATCTGGAGTAAGCAAAATTCCTCTATGAAATAAGATGCATCCTATAAGGCATGATCTCCATCTAATTTGAAAAAGCATGTCAAGGTAACTTTTGCTAATTTGCTTACATTAACTTTTTTTTCCCTCTCTGTCTCTCTCTAAAGTCAGGTTAACTAGCATCTATTCCAATAGCGAACACAACTGGCTAGGCAGCAATCAAAAATTTCAGGTTAAAGGATGTTTTCAGGCAAAACTCTGTAGCTGCTTTAAAACTTTTTTTTTTTCTTTTTTTTTCTTTTTTTTTTTAACTTTTTAATACTCAAAATTAGCAACTTTTTTTTAACCTTTCAATTTAGTACCTGTTTTTTGATTGGACACTTCCACTTTTAATCGACTAAGAATTGGACGCGTAATCTATATTTTCACTCGAGTATCATTTTTCAGTATTTAGAAATTAACGTGACATTTGTCATCCTGTTATCCACGATAAGATCTTAATCTATCTACTGAATATTATAAATTCTCCTTCCAATTTTAGAATTTTCCTCCAAAAGCCTAGGGATTTGTATACTATTGCTTAATTTTTTTTGGCCCACATGCCCAGGGTCCCCTCATAAAAATCCCTTTTGGCAATCTACAAGACCTTTAAATGTTTCCCTCATGAGTTGTCTCGGGCCAGTGGCTTTGAAACAGAGGTGAGGTAAAATGCCATGTGCAAGCCCTGCCAAAATGTCTGTTTGTCTCATTTCAGTCGGGTTTGGTTGGCTTTCAACTTTATTTTCCTCCATGGTAAACAAATAACACAGATGTTTCCACAGCAACGGCCTGGCTTTGCGAACTGCTGGGAAGCGAAGTTTTATCTCAGCTTTCCGCAAGTATTCACATCTGAGCTCTTACCAAAATACAGGAGACACGGGTTCTGCACTGTTGCATCACGTTAAGAGTGAACACACAGCAACAGTAAGCACTGACATGTTTAATGATCACGAGAAGTCATATAAGTATAAGAAAATTCTTTTTTCTGTGCATTTCGGAAACATTAGAAGTCCTTTTTGCACAGTGTAAAATACAAATTATCTAGATATACAGTATATGTGCAAGAAGTATTTAGTTGTTTAATAATTAGGGCAGCCATGACCCAACATGCCAGCCACCTCTGTGTCTATTTCATTTATGAAATTTCTGTCCAGCTGCTCCTCATGAAGCATGTTCGGGGACTGTTTGCTCTCCAGATGTTCGGGCTCTGATTCCAGAAGAGAAATGTCATTCGCAGGATCATTGCTTATGCTATGGAAAATATTTTTTTGCTTAGTGGAGACGGATTTGCTCAAAATTGCCTTTCACAGAAAGGATTATACTGAAACGTCCTTTGTTAAGGACAGCCTTTAGAGAACATTAGGGATTCTTCCCTTGTGTAAGATGTGCATGAATGTTTAAATCTAAAATGTTTCAGTTCAGCAAATACTTCAGTGAATTCAAAGAATACTTGAATCCTCTT
>JAOVYU010000022.1:20162752-20174596 GCA_025674565.1 Synodontis membranacea
ATATACACACACACACACACACACACAAACACACACACACACACACACACACAAGCACTAGGTAACTTCTGCTCAACCCTTAATCTTCCTAGGCCATTCATTTGAGATGATAATGATAAAGAATTGTCCCTGAAGAAGATGACACAGATAATCTAAAGGACAAGGGCAAGTGGAGAATGGTGTGGTTTTTATTTTATTCCCTTAAACAGGGCATTTTCTCTGATTCCGTCTTTGCACTTATTCAATGGTTGTAATAAAGACACAATAACAAGACAAGACAAGACAAGAAAAGAAAAGCATGCTGTGCATCACAAATGGCATTTTCTCAGTTGATGCTAATGAGCATGGGGGTGAGGGTCTTTGTATAAAAATCATTGGGCCATTAGTGGCTTGTTATGTCAATGTTCCCTTCAGGACTCTTCGCACCTTTTCTTTGTCTCTGTTCTGCAATTACCCAGTCCTCATCACTTTAGCGAGAGTAGGGAGATAGTGGTGTGCCAAAACCTTATTAGCAGTGATAGCTGCTGGGGACATCGATATCAACCTGACCTGTGCCACTATTAAATCCTAATTAAATTACATTATAAATCTAAATCTGTGTTCAAAAGGAAGGAATATATGCCTGGCAAAGATGTCCAAATTGCTTTTTATTTTAGAACAGACGTTTGAGTAAAATGCCTACCATCAAAAAAAAAAAAAAAGCATTCTCAGTTCACAAGGAGCTGTTGCTGTGTTATAATGTGATTTACTGGACTACAGTTCGTTTGGGGGCAGTTCATTGCTTAGATATTAGGGATTTGTGCAATATATTAAATGGTCTGACTCAGACAATGTGGAAGTAAATATATTCAGATTGAATCTGATCTAAGGCAGCACAGTGGCTCTGCTTTCTTCGAAACTCCTACGCCTGTAGGTGGATTGGCTTCCCTAGATTGCCCATATATGTGCATGTGCTTTAGGTGTGTGTGTGTGTGTGTGTGTGTGTGTGTGTGTGTGTGTGTGTGTGTGTAGAGGACTAATGCTTTTCCAGATAGGAATAATATTTTATCTTTGCGAAATCAATTATTTCCAGATAAATGGACCAGCTGTATCCCTGAACCCCCTACTCAGTACACAATGCACATACTATAATTTAGCATTAGTGTTCAGTAAATTCATCTGCATAGCAGATGAAAAGATGAAAAGATAAAAAGCCAAGTCACAGATGACACTTGGCAACTTCTCATTCTGAGCCATTGTATTTAAAATCCCATTTAACAAAAGCCATAAAACTGAAACTTCCCAGAGTTCCCTACTGTAAATATAACAGTACAGTCTTTTTTTTTTCTTTTCTTTTTTTTTTTTTTTTGCATGCTGGTTTTCTTCATCAAAACAAAATTGAAACAGTATGTGGTTATCACGCATGGCTGCTGGCATGTCCGTGCAGACGTGACTTATGTGAGGTTTTTCATTTGTGTGTGAGTGTGTGTGTATGTGCCTGTGAGATGTTCACTGCCTGATGTTTGCATAAGTGGCACACATGCAGGAAGAACAGATAGCAGTGTTTCCCCTGCTGGAATAAAAGCAGCATGGCACACTTTTCCGCACTCCTGTCCTCGTCCAAACGCGCCATCAGTGCACCAAATGCACCATTGGTGATTATTTCCATAGACACTTGTACAGAATGTATTAACTAAACAAATATAAAGCATTGAGAACAATGGACGTTACTCAGTATTCTTCCAAATCCACTCAGATCAGAATAAATACATTATTTTGTCAGTAAAATGCTTTTATTTACGCAATTCAGTAGATTAAAAGTCTTGATGAAAAAGTTTCTTTTGGCAAGTTTCTGGTTGTGATCCAGTCACTGGTCTTTGCACAAATTCCTCAGTATCTGCTTGCACATGAAATGTTCATACCTTGAAACGGGGGGGAAGGGGGGGTGTTAAGTGTTTCAGCATTGATTAAAGTCTTAAGATCTTGATGTTTGCTGAAAATAAGGTAAGGTAATGGGCTGGAAAAGTACATTGTGATTGAAAAAAAAAACAAAACACCACCAACAACAACAAAACACACACACACACACACACACACACATTCCTCTAGGTTCCCCAGTTTCACCCAAGCTCCCGAAAGACCTACTCATGGGTGGAGTGGCTATTCAAAATTTCTCCAAACCTCGGTGTGAAAGTGTGTAAATACTGTATGTTCACCCAGAGATGGACTGCTGTCTCTCCCAGGGTGAAATCCTTCCCCACAGCCAGTGCTCCTGGCTCTGAATCCATCGCAAACCTGAACAGGATAAAGCATTTACCGAAGACAAATGACTGTGACATTAGACCATTTTACAAACCAACAAATTAATTTATTCTTACTTCCTCCATTAGGGCACAGTGTAGAGTAAGTATTGCAATCATCAGTTATATTTTATGATAGTTTGAATGCCAATGCCAAGGCCAATGCAGTCATCATTACGGTTATACAGGATGCAATTATTTATATACGTACAGATTTTCCAAGAAATCCTTACCATCAAATGCTACATTAATTTCTTTAGAGTGTAAGCATTTCTAAAGGTTGTCAAGTCAGAATACAGACAAAAGGATCTGTCGCCTAGACATTTGATATTTAATTGATAAATACCTTTTTAAAATGCTAAGCCAAAATGCCAGACACTTAAAAAAAAAAAAAAGGTTTCACTTTGCTTGTAGACATATGACGTTCGATATGTATTTCAAGGTTTTTTTGTTGGAGAATGTGGAAGCAGTGGTAAGCAAAGGTAAACATCGCTGACAGGTAGATAATAGGAAAAGGGGGGCAAAAAAGATGATATGGGAATATGAAGTGAGAGTAGTCGTACCCAAGAGTTTGCTATGACACTAATACATCACCCTTTCTCTCACTCTCTCATGCATGTTTCTCTATTATTATGTGAAAAGTAAGAGCTAATCAATTTTTTTTACCCTCTTAGATATAGCCTCATGCAGTGAGCCTCTAGTGGGTTTGAAAACACACTCTACTGTATGTTCACTCTAGAAAGAGCAAAAGAGCATTTATTGCCCTAAGATCAATGTCTCGTTACACAACAGATCGTTTTTTTTTTTTTTTTAAATGTCTAATGCTTAAACAGTATACTGCTAATATTTGTCATTTTCAAATGTCTAAAGAGTACTGAATTTAAAATGTTAAATAATATCAAATGGTCATCTTTAAATGTCACAAGGCACAAATATCCATATTAGAATACTGATGTTTTCTTCATGCCTTTGTTCCCCGGATGCCGTTATAAATGGAGCTTTATATATATATAGAGAGAGAGATTTACTTAATCTTTTTTTGTTTTATTGATTGCCATGACCTCATGACATTCTCAGTCCATCTGACCTTCGGTGAGCTCCCACACACGAGCTATTTCACACAGCTGAGTGACTCGACCGACGCACGCTTAAACAAATACAGAGGCAGAGCCTGCTCTCTACACCAATCACAGATGCTAAAACATAGAGGGGTGTGGGTCATTTTTTGGGTCATAACCAATCGCATGGCTTACTCTCCTCATAACATAATATTGACTTTGGGTTCCCTGGTGTTTCACTAAGCAGTCTGTGAAGCTGAGCATGGGAATATTTGTCAGAGTGGACGAGCCTGCTTCTTATTTAACCTTTGCACACATTCGTTTCCTAATGCCTGATTTAAATTTCGGTTGAAGGGACTGAAACTCCACATTTGATATTTCAAGTACCTACGTTATAATTTAAAACTCTTCCAGACCTGATGTCTAATGCATTAAAGAATCGACTATGACCCCTGGCACGACATTATGGTAAATCTCATTAATATCGGATTAAATCTTACTGGCGTCATTAGCACACTCAAACGTGCAACATTCAGGAGACACGTACTGTACAAAGCGTGCATGCTGTACAGTGCACTAAGACATACAGTAGAGGTTCATGTCACACAGTGAGGCTGGATGACATGGTGCGGAAAATTGTGCGATGTGTGTATTGTATAAGAATTGATTGTTGTGTGCTGGATGGCTGTGGCTGCCTGTCTGGCTTGCACTCCCCCCCCTAGGCTCTGTTGCTCATCAGGAGTGCCTGCACTGGGCCAGATAGCCTGGTGTTTCCCTCTGCCGCTTATCTAATTGCATATCGAGTGCTGTGGCCACAGCCAGGTGCCCTGCAGATCCACAGCTCCATCCAGAGCACGGAGAAACATGAGGAGCGAGAGAGAGACGGACAGACGTGTCAAATACTGCGTCTTCAAACACTCAAATCGAGCTTGTTGTTATGGGGTGGGGGGGGGGGGGGTGGGTGCTTGCACGTTTTTCAAATATACATCCCCAGTGTTGAATTAACACCCAGAATGTTGGATTAATTCTTTCAAAGTTTATTTGAATCCACCATCTACAACTTCATTTAGCTCAAGCACAAAGTCCCTGGATCCAATTAGAAACCTCAGTGCATATGTTCCAGCTGTATTATACAAAGTACTGCTGGTCCGTGCCACATCATTAAACTCAAACAAACGTACTCATTTACCAATAAATGCATTCTTAATTCAACAGGTTCAATATGTTTCGATAATGTATATTTTTTTTTTTTAGCACAGAATGTATTCCTTTAATGATAAACTTTTGTAACTAAGTCTACTTCTGGTTAAACCGTGGCTTGCGCTTTGTCCAACAGTACACCTCTGCAGCCCAGAAACCTGCTGCCAGGATCTGGAATCCAGATGCCTTATTAGCAACACTGCAGGCAACATCAAATTCATACAGTTTGAGGATGGTTGGCATGTAAACAGATGATTAAAAGGCTAGCACTCAGTCTGATTGTGCTTAGTAACCCTCGGATTAAAAAAAAAGAATAGTAATAATAACCCAAACAGTTGTCTCCCGTTGGTTACCAGGATGTGTTGTGATGGAGATAATGAAGTAAATGTAAGAGTGGTTTGATTCTCTTGACCGGCAACCAGAAGAGTCCACACTACACAAGAGCAAAACCACTTCCAAGCTTAAACACATAATATAGTTACTGAGGGTTTCGCAGACACGGATTACAAAGTGGCTCGAAACTTTGCGTAAATAAAATACCTGCCAAGTATGTGCTTATTACAGCTCTGGCTATCTATGGGCGACATTAGTCGATTTCGGAAATGATGTCAGCCAGTCATCTTCATCTCCGAGGATTTGCATCTGTATGCTTTTAAGAACAAAGTGATGCTTGAAAGTGTAAACACGGATGAAAGATGAGCTCTGAGCTACAATGTAGCAAGTGCTAGTGGCAAGAGATTTTAACTGTGGCTGTTAACGTTGGCCAGCGTTCAGGTTGGAGCCATTTCAACACGCAGCTCCAGATTCCATTGCGTACGGACGGTGGGAATCTTCAGATGACCTAATGTTGTAACAGAGACAGGAATTACACGGCAGAGTTTATTTTAATATAACTACACCCCGTGGAGTCTTCATAATGCACCTCAGTTTATATTAGAATCACTTTTCAAGTATCTTTATAAACGAATCAAAAATAATAACAGTCGATAAGTCTATGACACCTGAGGCTATTCTCTGTACGTTACACTTATGTGAAAAAGGATTAAAACATATAAATATACTTCCTACTATAAAGCATTTGCTTTTTTTTTGCCATTTATCTATTGATTCGGTCTCTAAACTAGACACAATCTGATTCAGTAAGTGAGAATAATGAACAGGCTGTTGGCACAAAATGTGAACGTCACTATTTTATTTATTTTTTTAGAATCCTGGTGACACTGTCCATTCTTATTTTCATCAAATACTCTCACAGACCTTTCTGATTACTTTTTTTTTTATAATCAGTCAAATATTGTTTAACGTTAACAGAGAGTAACATGTGTATAACATATTATATAACTCATTTTCAAGGAACGCTGGTTTATAGTGAGTACAGGAAGCACATTGGTAAATATAGCTTCTTAATAACAGTGTACTCTTGTGTGCCAAACAGTAAAATAGAACAGGAGAGGCCAATACATGAGACAACAATTACTGCAACAACAAAGCACTAAAAATAGCTGAAGTGATGAGAGGCCTGACAAACCCTTTGCTCTTCGGAGACTCTCTGTGTGAAAGACATTTTGAAGTTTGAGGCCAGTTCTATGATTTCCTTGCTTGTCTTAATTACCCTGTCCAGGAAGATGTCATCTTTCTACACGCACTCCTAATGGACTTGCCAACTTCATGATCTATGTAAACACACAGCCTGTGGCTTCTTATCTTTGACCAGCCTACATGAGTGGCCCCTCAGATCTCTGATATGTGCTGGGTTTTGATCAGAAAGAGGCTCAAAAACTTGGTGACTGGTGCTAAACACTAATCATCCTACTTGTAAAAGTAAAGCATTTATGAGAATGCTGAATGTAAATTAATTAGTAGCACTTCGGCATTTACATGCTTACAGGACGTAAGGGTCTAGACCCATATTTCTATATTTCTTGCCTGATCGTAGCAATTTGTTGCTTTTCTTCTTCGTCTGACCTTCTCCTCTTTGGCTTCTCAGCCATCTCTCTTTCCAGACAATGTGATTATGTTATGGAGTTCAGCACCCTTTCCCCCATTTTCCCCTCCTCCTGCCCCTCTCCCTGTCCTGTCAGCTCGCCAACACTCCCTGTTGCTGATTGGCTGGAATAGTGTTGTGTGGCTCTGTCCGAGACAAATTATTTGTCCGCCATTTACGGAGCCAGTGCTGTGCATGCAAACTTTTTTTTTTCAGTGCACACACAGAATGGACAGCTAAAGGACCAGGAGGAGATAGTTGTCGAATTTGACAACAAGTGTATTGAATCAGAATCACTGACTGCACCTTTAAATGGGTTGCGTATGCTGGGAGAAATAAAACATTTATCGGGATCTGGATAGGAGCAATAATTGGGTGGGGTTCATTTCAGCGGAAAACACTGATCCTTGGGCTGGTTCAAGTTCTCGGGCCATGTGACTCAATATTAGCAGTTGATAGCAACCCTGGCATCAACACATCATCCTCATCCAAAAACGACAAGGAGGCATACAGTGGAAAGGCGACTGATTTGGGAGTCAAAGTTCATCTTAAAATAGTAAATTTTCAATATTTTGAGAAAAATATTTTTATGAAGAAAAAAAGAAATGTTTTAAAGGGTGATATTATATGATCCTTAAAAATAAAGAATTCTATCTGCAGAGTTTGGCTAATCTGACATTGAATGTCTTTGAGGGTATATTTCCCAAATGGGGTTTTAAAAAGAACGATCACAAATTGGGATGCGGAAGCTTCTGAGAACTGCACTGTAGAAAAATCAGTACATTTATCTTTCATAAGTCTAAAGGTAAAAAATATACTGCATAATATCAGTGTTGTTCGAAGATCGAAAAAATGATTTGATCATAATATTGGGCTTCATTTATCAACCAGGATATGAACAGATTTATTTGAAAATTGTCGTTTTCACACATAAAATTTGGTATTCATCCCATAAATTCAGAAGAAGGAAAAAAAACTTCAATACCCTAGTAGTGCTCCTGAGTGCTTACTGTACTTTTACATGCAAATTACACTGTGAAGTTTAAATAGTGTATGCATTTCATTTGCACACACATACACACACAAATGTAATGAAAATTTTGAAAAACACAGTTCTTTATATTAATCGCATGAGTTAAGTATTTTTTAATATCTAAAAAAAATAATAATTCTAATGCGAGGTTAGATAAATCTATAAATTAAGACAAATCAGAATAGTCATTCAATTAAGAAGAAACACCACCACGTAAAAAAAAAAAAAGGAAGACAGGCTCAGCGTATAAATGGGTTCCATTTGCCATGGCATCTATTTTTAAATGCTGGGAAAAGCATCATTAGACGCACCGGCATGTGACCAATCTGGCATGTCTGAATCTGGAGTGTGATATATACTGTATGCCCATATACTGTACAACCTCTCAACCATTTTCTTCATACCTCTCTTAATTCACACAGACTTCACTTTTACTTTTTCTGTAACTCAGCTCCCGGGTTTTGGCCTTTTCGGTGTTGTTAGGCTGTTATATAATGTATATGTTTATTGACATAAACATGACAAAAATACTGTCAAACTAACTTCCACGTCTATCTGTGAGAAAGTTTTTCTTGTTGTTTACTCATCACAGCATCTCTGTGGGCTTTGCCTTTTATTGTGTTTTGTGAGCTCCACCAAACACAATTCAACTGTGCCGCGTATGGTAAGTGCCTGGTAATTTACGGGTGATTGGCATTCATCAACATACAGGATGTATGCAAGAATGAAGAAAATCAGTGTTTTCTGAAACTTTTGTAAATCTGGGAGAAAATGTTTAGCTTGGCTTGGCTTGTTTTTTTTTTACTAAAAGATTGATAGAGGCCCTTTGTTTTTACAAATGTCTCAAAGTAGTTTCCAAACCTTTAACTAGCAATACCAAAAGACATTACTTTGTATCCGGGCAATGTATCCTGGGAGATTGAAACTGTAAGATTAAACTGTAAAATTGAAAATAAATATCTTAATTTGAAAAACTAAAAAATGTGTTAACTGAACCCTAATATGTAAAATAAATAAATAAATAAATAAATAAATAAATAATTTTTGTACGAGTTCTAACGTTCTTGTCCATTAAAGGGGTCAAAAAAATGCACTTAAATGTACATATTTGATTAACAAAAAAAAAACAAAATAAAGTGTCTTTGTAAGGCGTTACATCACCATGAGTCATCAGAACAGCTTCAATGCACTTTGGCACTGTACTCTGTACATTACCTACGGTACTCTGAAACTGTTCTGGAAAAATGATCACACTTTTTCCAAAAGATATCCTCTTAATTGGTGTTTTGATGATGGTGGTAAAGAGCACTGTCTAACATCGCTCCAAAATCTCCCATAGGTCTTTCGACTGGGTTGAGCTGAGTGGCCGAGTGGCCATACGAGTGGCCATATCAAGCATGTTTGGGTTCAACCTTCTACCAAGCAATGTCAGAAGCATGACATATGATTTACATCCGTTTTCCTATGGATGGGAACGATGTTAACCTAGAAGAGACCATCAGGATAAAAATGTTTCAACGTAGGATAACACAGCGTAACAGGGCCACCGGTTTTTCCTTTAATCCGTCGCCCGTCTGAACATACGTATAGCTTTAGCAAAACAAACACTCTTGTTTGACCTTTTTCACCTTTTTCCACACCTCAGTGTTTACATGAAAACACAACTCTTATATGCTTCCAGTGACCTTTTACTAGTGGTTTGCAAAGACATTTGCGAGATTATCCTAAAGTGAACAGTCACGTCTTCAGTCTTCGGGATAATATTATCTATCGGAATATTAAAATGCTGTTAAAATGCTTTTCAAACATAAAATGTCATGCACTGTAAACAACAACAACAACAACAACAACAATAATAATAATAATAATAATAATAATACTTATTATTATTATTATTATTATTATTATAATGCCTGATAAACAAAATTTATTCAGAGATAAAAGAATTAATTAATAATCCATGCTTAAATGCTAAAGATTATAGTACTATAAACAGTGATCATGATAACATACTATAAAAATAGTATGTTTTCAGATTCCATTAGGCCTATGGTATCATTCTTCTTTCACGAGAACAGTTCAGTTTGAGTACAGCTGATTAATTTAAAGCACACAAAACCCAATTTTAACCTCCAACTTCTTTTTAAATATCTGAACATTTCTGCCCCTGAGAAGGATGTGTATTGATTCCTATACGATTTGTAAATTCGTGCTTAAAGTCTTGTATCTTTCTTTTGTCCTTTTTTTTTTTTTTTAAGTTTTCCCTTTCTTTTAATCTTTCTAATAGACAGTACCATCTCACAGTGGTCATCTAATATGATCCCTGCGTTCCTTTGGTTTTTAGATGGAGCATGGCGTTACATCTGATAAACGTCCATATCACCATGACCTTTATGCCCTTTATGTCTATTCTAAAGTGTGTGTGCCTCCATGTTTAAATGAGTGTATGAGTGTTCCTATGACTGTGTGTGGTTAGTCCATGCTGGCATAAAGAGAGCGGCTCCTCTCTGCAGGTGTGATAGATACCTCCCACAACTGACCTTGAGTGGAACACACATCGCTCGGACAGACTTTATGACTAGCGGGTGTAGATCAAGAGCACCACACACCCACGACACAGATTACACACATCAGCATTACATAGAGGGATATATATATATTATTTATTTATTTATTTTTTTAATATATGGGATGGGTGTTTGTTGTAAATGCCTTGAAATGTCATTTTGCCTCACAGCGCCATCTGGGCAAGTAAAAGCCAGTCCTGAATAATAAATCAATTCAGTATTGAAATGTCAGTAACCACAGGAACAGTGTCTTGATCATCACTGGAACCTACTCATCCAATACTGGTCAGAGTACAAACAAACAAACAAACGAACAAACAAACAAACGAACAAAAAGAACACAAGCCCTTATAACGCACGTGTGTAATAAACCTACACATGACACATAGTCATTTATAATGCAATGACAGAAAAGGACACTCTGTTACACGTGAATGACACGTGTTCTACACGTATGACCTGTACACATACAGCTTCGCGTCTTCTGCACGAAAGCACGGAAGCCGCCTGTAGTACGCGCGCGCGTTCTCCGTCTCCACGCGGGCCCGCTCGATTCGGGTACTGATTCCGTTCTAGTACTCTTTGTTACGTAAACACGAGCCGGCCTGTGATTGGTCACTTTCGGGCCTCCTACTTTGAAGGTGACTTATCAGAACGAGCCGTGGGCGTGGGCATGGCAGCGTAAAGGATATATGGGGCGGGATCCAAAGCCAAGGAGCCGGGTACGATTCTGTCCTTTCTGAAAAAGTAGCTGAAAGGAGTACACAGCTCTGGCGGTCAGGTACCTGAACCAAGTAACAAAACCCCGAATAAAGTCGCACAAAGGGAACTAAAAGAAGAAGAAAGAAAGAAAAGAAAAAAAAAAGAAAAGGAAAATGCCCGCGAATAAGGAAGGCGACGGCGGCTGGAAGACCTTTCTGTGGAATTCTGAAAAGAAGGAGTTTTTAGGACGTACCGGCGGCAGTTGGTGTAAGTGCTCTCGACATTTTTATTTATCTATTTACTTATTTATTTATTTATTTTCCTTCTTCCCCTTCTGCTTCTTCTTCTTCTGGGTTCCACGGCGGCTAAAGCTAAAAATAAAAAGAGCAGCTCACGGGGACGCAAAAAGTGTGTGTTTTAGAGGTTCAGAATAGTCAATGACGACGGCAAGATGGACGAGGGAAAAGGGGGGGTAGCAAAGGACACAAGACAACAGGTCACAGCACCTGCTCGGTGTGACTTTTTAGTGAACACGCTGCGTCGTGACTTTCATTTTCAGTGGAAAAAAAAAGCGAGAGAGAGAGAGAGAGAGTATATGTATATATACCGCCCTCACGCTGCCACACACACAACCACACAGAAGACTTAACAAACTACTGTACTCACATAACGCTTTTCACACAATATGGCTTTGTTTATGTGTTAAAGTTTAGCAAAGAACTGTTTGAATCCAGTGTTAATGATGAATGGAATTTAAATGAAAATTTTAATTATTGAAAAAAAATATATAATAATAATATATAAATAAATGCCCCCAACAAACTACCCCGTGTAGCAAAGCTATGTAGGCTAGTAAATGAATAGTTAATGTCTGGAAATTTGAATTCAGGAAAGCGTCGGTTATTTTTTTTGTGTCTGTTTGATGTGTTTTTGATTTTGATTTGAAAATTAACGGTCGATGTGAAGAACGTTAATTAGCCGGAATCAAGTTTTTTTTTTTTGTTTTTTTGCTTAGATGAAA